>KN471183.1:38958-56856 GCA_000787095.1 Periophthalmodon schlosseri
CTCTTCACGTACGAAGATTAAAAGCAGGATGAATTGTGGGAAAGAGGCCAGAACAGCGAGGACATGGACCAGATATGCTTCATGTTGTCAGCGGTTGTGGGTCACCGGCGGAGGTCTGTACACAGTTTGCAGATGCATGTCGGAAACGTTTGAAACATACGCCCCCTACTGTTGCATTACCGGTAAAACCAACTTCTTGGTTTTAATGGCACGTTTTACCTGTTAACAATAGTGGCTAGTGTTGTTTTCTTAAATTTATATATTTGTTTAGATCCTGTTCTATATTTAACCTTAGACCAATCCCTCCTCACAGTTTTCTCATTGTAATAATATCAAAACTATATCAGGATTTGCTTCTCTTCACTAAAAAGCACACAGTATTCCATCACGAGCTTCTGTTCCGTGTTTAATGTTGACAAAAATGTAGACAACCAAATGTTCATGTTGTATTTTAGCTAATCCATTCAATTTTTAATAAACAAAAATAAATCCTTGGTTTAAAGTCTATTTTAATGGGAGCTCAGTTTGTTAAACCGCTAATATAAATAATTCCATTAAGTCAGCCACACTATTCACTTTATTCCAGAAGTTGCTGTGGGCGCCGCCATCGTCATTTGGGTTGTATTATTTTGCTGATCTTGGCCGCAAATAAATTCTATAGGGACTAAAGAGCCGTTTTAAAGCCTCCAGAGAATCGGTGCAGTGTTGACTTGTTGGTCACATGAACATTTTACATTTTACACACATGAACCTACTTTATACCAGATTTTACCTGCAAAACTTTCCCCAAATCCTCCATCGAAATGAACGGGATTCCCGCTTAACCGGTGCCACCGCAAAGAACGCGCGGTTTAGTCGCGTTTACGGGAAAATAGGACAGAATACGGTCAATACCCCCTGAAGCTCGGTTATAAGTAGCCATGAGAACAACAGCATGGACCTAGACATAACATTGATTTCCAAAATCACTGCTCCTCATTCAGACATTTCTTTCCTGTCGCTCACACACAGCCCCTCGACTGTCACAACACGCACCCCCGTCCACCCCCCGTCCACCAGCCTGACGTGTTTACACCAGTCCACCTGTCTCCAGCCGTTTGCCGGGCTCTACCCCCCTGAAATGCACTTATCAGTCCCATTTAAACATCCATCTCTCCGCCTTAATTAGCCCCTGTTGCTTGTTGGCTCTGACTCTTGACAGAACGGTCCTCCTCTTGAGTGATATCTGCTGATAAAGTGCATAAGATAAAAAAGCAGAGTAGTACTTTAAGGTCAACTGTTTTATAAATATATTATAGTGCTCACGGGCACAATTATATTTGTAATGCGATGTCTGTGGTTAATGCGGTTAAATAGTTTTTGTCTATTTATATCTCCACTTGACTGTTTTTGTATTAAAAGCTGATCAAAAACCACCTTGTCATCGCTGACCCTTACGTAAGGAAATGTTGGATGTACTTTTATTTTAAAGGTCCTATGTTACACAAACTTGACTCTTGTGAGATTGAGTGTTTTGTTTCATTCACATGTTTGAGTAACTCTTTATTATTAGTCTGTCTACATTTACAAAGCTCAAAATGCTCTGTTCCACCTTGTACATCCCACGATTGAAAAATATGGGTCTAAAATTCCTAAAACTAAGACGTTTTTGCTGAAGTAAAGATAAAAGTAGTTTGAATCTTACAGACAGTTGTACTTGTGTCTTTAAAAGGCCTATATTACGCAAAACTGACTCTTGTCGGGTTTAACCCACTTTGTAATGTTGTTACCTCATCAAAAACATACCTAGAGTTGTGTTTTGTTTCATTCACACGTCTGAGTAACACTTTATTATTAGTCTGTCTACATTTCCAAAGCTCAAAATGCTCTGTTCCGCTTTGTGATGTCATGAAGTGATAGTTTTCAAGTTAGCGTCTACCTTTCACCTTTTGTTCAGTAGAAATTGGCAGCTCCAGAGTTGAAATGATCCAAATGATTCTGGTGAAGGTGTGCGGAGGTTAAAAACACAGTGGAGCGCTTCCTGTATTACCACATGACATCACAAAGTGGAGTGTTTTCAGTTTGAGAGAAAAACTCAGCCTAAATATGCAACATTTGTGTGTTAAACATGTGTGAATGAAACAAAACACAACTCCAGGTCTGTTTGTGACGAGGAAACAACATTATAACATAAATCAGGAAATAGTGTAATATGTGCCCTTTAACCAGCCGATAGCAGCATTTACTTAGCTTTGCACAAAAAAGCGTATGATAGAAATGTTTTCACCCTCCATAGGAACAGCTGAAGCCCCGTGAGGCGAACACACAGCACTGCAGGACTCCCCTCGCTCATTAACAGCGAACGCGCTCGCTGTAACACGTCTCATACCGTATGCAACCTACACGTCTTTGCTTTCACCTCTATTCGTATTCATAAGATACATTAAAGCGATCGCATATCCCCGAACAAAGGTGGGCCGTGCCTTAAAATAACATCCCAGCAGGAGAATGGGGAGCTTAGTGTTGGAACAATCATTAACGCCCCTGACTCCCAATCAAAGACAAACAACAGGAACGCGCCATTGTTCACAGCACCATTCTATGCACATATGGTCAGAGATAGGCACACGCCGGCTAGACGCTGGCCCGCGGTCAGACAGCAGTATCAGTGGAGGGATTAGAAAGAAGAGGCTCTACAGGAGAACAATGGGAAGACAGAGGGAAGAGGTGAGCAGACAAAACACACTTGGATTTCTGTAAACTCACTTAATCCTGATAAACGGTTTCTATTCTCCGCGTAGGACGACATCCCTCGGTTGAAAAATGCGGGTCTAAAACTCCTAGAGCGAAGAAGTTGTTGCTGAAGTAAAGATAAAACTAGTTTGAATCTTACAGAAAGTTGTACTTGTAACTTTAAAAGGTCTATATTACGTAAAACTGACTCTTGTGAGGTTTAAGCCGTGTTGTAATGTTGTTACCTCCTCAAAAACAGACCTGGAGTTGTGTTTTGTTTCATTCACACGTTTGAGTAACACTTTATTATTAGTCTGTCTACATCTCCAAAGCTCAAAATGCTCTGTTCCGCTTTGTGATGTCATGAAGTGATAGTTTTCAAGTTAGCGTCTACCTTTCACCTTTTGTTCAGTAGAAATTGGCAGCTCCAGAGTTGAAATGATCCAAATGATTCTGGTGAAGGTGTGCGGAGGTTAAAAACACAGTGGAGCGCTTCCTGTATTACCACATGACATCACAATGGAGCACTTCTGTATTACCACATGACATCACAAGGTGGAACAGAGCGTTTTCTGTTTGAGAGAAGAACTCCGGGTATGTTTTTGATGAGGAAACAACATTATAACATAGATCAGAAAGTACAGACCTTTAAGTATAAAGACTTTTTCAGTATAACGAGAGAAACAACATCACTTCAATCTGGACGAATAAAAAGTTGTCCAAAAAATATAAAATGCTATATTTAAATACAAAATAAAAATAAATCTGGCAACGCTGTTTAAAGTGCCCATTCTCTCAAACTGAAAACACTCTGTTCCACCTTGTGATGTCATGTGGTAATACAGGAAGTGCTTAACTGTGTTTTTAAACTCCACACACCTTCACTAGAATCATTTGGATGATTTCAGCCCTGGAATTTCCAATCTCTACTGAACTAAAGGTAAAAGGTAGATGTTTACTTGAAAACTACCAATATATGACATCACAAGGTGGAACAGAGTGTTTTGAGCTTTGGAGATGTAGACAGACTAAAAATAAAGGGTTACTCAAACATGTGTGAATGAACATCACAAGTGGAACAGAGTGTTTTGAGCTTTGGAGATGTAGACAGACTAAAAATAAAGGGTTACTCAAACATGTGTGAATGAAACAAAACACAACTCCAGGTGTGTTTTTGATGAGGTAACAACATTATAACATGACTTAAAGCTCACAAATGTACATTTTGTATATTATTATTATATAGGACCTTTAAATACAGTCCAATTATGCTTCTCAGTCTTCCACAGTATTAACCAACATTGAAATAGTATTTTTTCTTTACATTGTCAAACCTACAACAGCAGAAGAGCGTTTCATCCTTCCTGTAAATCCCCCTCCTTCCGTTCATGTATAGCGTGAGTGAAGTGAATGGTGTGATGTGTGTGAAAGTAACACGTCTGTGAGATAAGCAGAGTCTCGCTGTGCAGAGTCTGACTGTG
Source organism: Periophthalmodon schlosseri (assembly GCA_000787095.1). Lineage (NCBI taxonomy): Eukaryota > Metazoa > Chordata > Actinopteri > Gobiiformes > Gobiidae > Periophthalmodon > Periophthalmodon schlosseri. Next base: position 43,152 of record KN471183.1, read on the forward strand.
ACTAAGTCTGAGTAAAGGTCAGAAAAAGACTATCCAGGTGTACACAAGTCATAGTGAGTTTCGTTTAGTGAATAACAGAGGCGGAAGGTTTGCACTGCGGTTGCGGTGCAGTATCCGAGTAATAGAGAAGCTTGTCAAATCGTGGTCTGCGAATACAGTAGAACTAGCACCTCACGTTGGGGTTTTTTGGGTGTGGGTTTGTTATGAGTTTCTTTCTATGTCATTAACAATAGAGATGATTGTCAAAGAAGAATCCGAAATTTAAAAAAAGTTCTAAAAAAAAACGTTGAACTCTTAACTTTGCTTCCTGTGACCTTAATAAATACGTTTTGTTCTACTTTTGGCTCATGACAAAAGTTCACAATGGCGATTTTGCTAGTTACACCTTTGACCAATAGTAAAAAGTTCTACTCAAAAGTAATTTTACTCAAGAAGAAATGGTAGAGCTAAAATGTGTCCACAATTTGAAACTAATTCCTATTTTACTTTACGTATGATGGATGACTTGCCAAATATAATGTTCACGTGAAGTTTTCTATTAAACATTTAAAGAGGCAGTTGGTTCATGAAGCTTATAATTAGTGGTTGAAAAAGTACAGAAAGGTGCACTGTGTAACTTTGCCTCCACGGAGATGTTCTTGCTTGGCCTGGAATGTTCCCCAGGATGGCATTAAACCTTTCTTCATGGAGACAAGCAATTAAATGCCACCTAGACCCAGTTAAAAGTCAGATCTGCGGAGAGGCGACCCCGTTCGCGGAAAGAATCCAGGTTTTCTCAAGGTTTTTTAATAAAATACAATAAAAACACATGTAATTTAATAGATGCTGGATTGACAAGTTTAGTGCCGTACTACGGAACATTCCAGGTAATAACAACTCAACGGACTCAATCTGGTAGCGGACCTTCCACCAGAAAAGTTACAGATTGTTCCTTTAAATTGTACTTGGGCGACAGTAGCTCAGCTCGTAGATAGTTTGTTCATTGAGCCGGAGGTTGGCAGTTCGAATCCAACTCTCAACATAAACACCACTGACCCACAGTTTGGCAGCGCGATTCCAGCTCCCACAGATGAATGCTGCTGTTGCGTCCTTGGGCAAGACGCTGGTGTATGAACGCGTGTGTGAATGGGTGAGTGGTTCCTTGACGTAAAGCGCTTTGAAGGCGGAAAAGCGCCGTATAAAAATGCGACCGTTTACTTAACAGCAAAATAAATTGATACAAAACAAAGCACTTTCTCCACATTTACCCTTTCAGAGTGAGAAATGAGAACCTTCAACACAGTTTTTCCATTAGGACTTTTTAAACAAGCTCCAAATACAATGTTCACTCTGCTTATAATAAATTGTTGTTGGTTGCAGGCCGTTCCTCCTGCTGCCCCCGCTGATGGAGTGGATCCGCGTGGCCATCGTTCACGCAGAGCACCGGAAAAGCCTGTTGGTGGACAGCGATGACGTGAGGCAGACGGCCAGACTGCTGCTTCCTGGACTGGACTGTGAGCCAAGACAACTCAAGTAAATACAACACGACCTCCTTCATATGTTCCGCGCTGTGTCCACGGACCACGGAGCGCATTTTTCATTTTGACTGACCGCTGCTGTCTAACCCGCTGCTCTGGTCTTACATCAGCCTGGACAAAACGTGTTATGGCAGCAGAGTGCAAAACAGTGAAATAGCTTCTTAACAAAAACTGACAGCCAACCCAAATTAACCTTTCTATAGTTAGTGCATAATAACTCCTTACAAAGCCATTCAGAAGAGACTGTATTAGGTTCCACCACTGTTCATAACACATGCAAAGTAAAAGTAGTAAAGTACTGTACATTTTACTTTTACTTACTACATTTGAGAGCAGGTATCTGTACTTTCTACTCCACTACATTTTTGAACTGGACTGAAAAGTAAAAGTATTTTTTTATTACTGTTTGAGACCTGCTGAAAATTCTGAGTGGTTTATTTTTAACACATACGTAATTTGAGCAAAAAAACTATTTAATTGTTTCTGCTGAACAAAATTCAGCACAAATCTTTACATCAAAATCACTACATTTGAAGCTTCATAAGACCTCAAAATCTGCACAAAAGGCTTTTACTGTTTACTCTTTAAGTACATTTTTAAACAGGTACTTTAATACTTTTAAGTACCGTATTTTCCAGAGTATAAGTCGCACTGGAGTATAAGTCGCACCAGCCAAAAAATGCATAATGATGAAGAAAAAAACATATATTTCACATATAAATCGCATCTGAGTATAAGTCGCACCCCCTGCCAAACTATGAAAAAAAGTGCGACTTATAGTCCGGAAAATAGGGTAAATTTTTTCATGTGATACTTTTACTTTTTACTTGAGTATTTTTTTTGCTCCGATATCTTTACTTTTATTTACATAGCAAAATTGAGTACTTCTTCCACCACTAGTTATGACTAAACTTAATCAACTTTTTCTTCCTCTCCTGCCCCCTTCAGGCCGGAGTGTTGTTTCAGCTCCTTCAAGCGTTTGGATTCAAAAGCAGCCACAGATAAGTTCCATCTTGACCTGGGTTTCCGGATGCTCAACTGTGGGCGGACTGATCTGATTGGTCACGCTATCAATCTGCTGGGACCTGATGGAGTGAACAGCATGGACGACCAGGTACGGTTCAGTTTTGAAACCAAGATAAAGACTTGATACTCGATACTGGTTCCCACACATTTGTTTTAAGACCTGAGTGTTCTTTTTCACAACAGACAACATCTCTGTTATAATGTTTCCTCATCACAAACACACCTGGAGTTGTGTTTTGTTTCATTCGCCGTGTTTTGGCTGAGTTCTTCTCTCAAACAGAAAACACACTGTTCCACCTTGTGATGTCATGTTTAATACAGGAAGTGCTCCACTGTGTTTTTAAGCTCCATACACCCTCACTAGAATCATTTGGACGATTTCAGCCAATGTCTTCTGAACTAAAGGTAAAATTTTGCTGATAACTTGAAAACTTCCGCTTCATGACATCACAAGATGGAGCAGAGCATTTTGAGCTTTGGAGATGTAGACAGACTGATGATAAAGTGTTACTCAAACATGTGTGAATGAAACAAAACACAACTCCAGGTATGTTTTTGAGGAGGTAACAAGATTCTAACATCACTTAAGAAGAGGGTCCAATTGGCTGCATTCTAACCATACATTTCTGTCCATTATACTACAATATGGGCAAATCCTGCTGGTTACCCAACCCAAAAATCCTCCAGCGAAGGTTTTCCTGACCAAGCCTAGGTCAAAATCAGGTATTGGGTCCCTGGGCGCTGCACTGTGGTACCCCCCGCTCCTGACAGGTTGCCCCAGCGTCACTGAAGGATGGGTCAAATGCAGAAGACAATTTTCCCTATGGGGTTAATAAAGTGAACGTTTTTTTTTTCTATTGTGAATCTCACATGTCTGTTCTTGTCACAGGGGATGACTCCATTAATGTACGCTTGTGCTGCTGGAGACGAAGCTCTGGTGCAGATGCTGCTTGATGCCGGGGCTAACCCTGATGTCCCTGTAAGTCAACCCATTATTCATGTGTTTTCCTTTATTACTGTATTCCTATATTACACAAAATTGACTCTTGTGAGCTTTAAGACATGTTATAATGCTGTTACCTCCTCAAAAACATACCCGGAGTTGTGTTTTGTTTCATTCACACATGTTTGGAGATGTAGACAGACTAATAATAAAGGATTACTCAAAGCTCAAAATGCTCTGTTCCACCTTGTGATGTCATGAAGCGGTAGTTTTCAAGTTAACAGCTGCATTTTACCTTTAGTTCAGTATAGATTGGCAATTCCAGGGCTGAATTCATCCAAATGATTTTAGTGAAGGTGTACGGAGTTTAAAAACACAGTGGAGCACTTCCTGTATCACCACATGACATCACAAGGTGGAAGGAATGTTTTCTGTTTGAGAGAAGAACTCAGCAAAAATATGCAGGGTTTGTGTGTTAAAACTCAAGCAAAATACGCAGGGTTTGTGTGTTAAACATGTGCGAATGAAACAAAAAACACAACTCCAGGTCTGTTTGTGACGAGGAAACAACTTAATAGCCCGAGGATTGACTTTTTCTAACTTACATATCGTTTCTTCGTATCTAATTCTATCTTTTCCTTTGTACAGGTTCCCCCGTGTTCACCCAAGCACCCCTGCGTGCACCCGGACAGTCGGCACTGGGCGGCTCTCACGTTCGCAGTTCTACACGGCCACATCTCCGTAGTACAGGTCGGAATCCAAAACACACTCAAAAGCTTTCGTCTGACAGCCGTACGCCTGCACAACGGATATAGCTGTTGTCACTAATCCCGGACCATATAAGTAAACGTGATGTTGAAAAGTGACAAATGTGGGTTCGCGGGGTCGGGTCTTGAGTGAGTTACAGCGTCACTGGGGCTAACAGATGTGGTTTGTCTTCTCAGCTTTTGTTAGACGCTGGGGCCAACGTGGAGGGGGCAGCGGTGAGGAATGGACAAGAGAACATGGCGGAGACTCCACTACAATTAGCCTCGGCAGCAGGTGGGTGCTAACGCGGTGTAGTTTACGACAGTCACTCCGCGTGCCGTCTTTGCAGTTTGACGCTCGCGTTAACTTATTTACACGCTCTGACTGTGGAACTACATTTTCGGCGTCAATATTTAACTTTTTTCTTGCACTAGTGGGAAAAGTTTGGTTATTTTTCTGTGTTTTTCTATGACTCATTATGGACACAAACTAACTACTTAAGTGTTGCAATCTGATATTTTATTTATTGCAGTTTGTGTTTCTTTTAACGATATCTTATATAAAGAATATTTTTTGGGGCATAATTCTGTTTTATGGTTATCATCTTTATTACTAAAGCAGTATATCGCACTTAAAAATGTGTTATCGTGACAGCCCTGCTAGTAATGTTTACAGAACCAAATATTTTAAAAGGGCAACTACAAACTATTTAAGATAAGGTAGAACTTTGTTGATGTTACCGTGGAGATGCTAATTATTTAAAAACGTGGCTATTTACTTAAAAAGTTTGTGGTGGGCTCCGCTGCCTTATTGTTTGCCTGGAATTTTCCAAAGTATGGCATTAAACATATCTATCATATCTTGCTTTTATTTAATTACAGATTTTATTGATCAAAAATCCCTCGAATACCACACATTCCCATTGTGAGCACGGTCACCATTCCACAGATCTAACCTGTAACTTAGCCTTGTGGCATGGCTTGTGTCCTTGGAGATGGGCAATTTAGAAAATATTTTATAGAGCATTTTAGGCAGAGCCATAACATGGAGACAACGAGTCGACGGATCCTCCATCAGAAAAGTTACAAAGTGCACCTTTAATTAATAGAAACTTTATATTGGTTTCATACAGGGCAGTTACCATTTGGGAAAGCAGGGTTTTTGGGGTTTTTTTTTTCAAATTTGTTAAAGAATTGCAGAATCTATCTATCATATGACGCTATCGTTTTTAGGTTTTTTTTATTATTTATTTTATTGTTATATTTTATTTTAACTGCTCTCAAATTGATTTTGATTCAAGGAAACTACGAGATGGTGAGCTTACTTCTTGCCCGAGGCGCTGATCCTTTGTCAAAGACTCATGACGGAAATGCGCTTACGTCATCTCTGTTTGAAGACATGAACTGCTTCAGTCACGCCGCGGCGCACGGACACAGGTATGTGTCTGCAAAACAGTGTTCTGACAAGTGATAAAAGACACACACACAGTTTCATAACCGCAGTTGAAGAGCGTAGGTTGCAATTTTTTTCAGGTTTTTACTTGGTTTGGTGGGATCGTACCTGTGGGAAATATTTATCACAGTTTTACATCAGTTAAGTGTCAGTTTGTGGAAAAAAGTTCAGAAGAAAAGGGCAAAAATTAGTTCTGAAACACCTCTACATGTCATCAACACGTAAAATTCCATCCAAAATAGAAGGTAGAAAGTTACGCGCAACAAAGGCATAACTATTGTGCAATCTAGACAGTCTTTTTACTGTTGTTAACATTATGTTTGCTAGGTAGCAGTTGTGGAATAATCTCATAGATCTATAATAAGAGCTGGATAAGACATTCCCCCTCTGTCATGGGACGAGATCGACTAGTGGCCGCTCCATAGGTACTGCAGCTCCCAGGAACTTGGGCCCAAAAATAATTCTCACATAAAACACAATGCATTTTTTGGGAATTCAAACTGCCTAGTGGCCGCCCATAGGTACTGCAGCTCCCAGGAACTTGGGCCCAAAAATAATTCTCACACAACACAATGCATCTTTTTGGAATCTAAACCTCAGTGTTTGGCTGACAGGGCATCCACAGCTTTCACAAAGGTCAGATTTTGTCGGGAAAACATTTAAACATTTAAAATCCTCCAAAGAGCCTAAAAGTTACCTTTGTAAGATTTAGCCTTACCCCTCTCTGAGCCCGCGCTAGGTCCGCTCTATCAGCCACCGCTCTGATTGGTCAGAACTGGTCACGTGGTGCATGTTTGTCGTCACATGGTGGGAGGCGCTAGCTCGTATTGAGGAAGTAATGCGGGAGAGAAAATTATTGTTGGGCCTATGCACCAACGAGCACAGGTCATTGAAAACAATACGACACCATCTTGGGTTCACCTTCCAGATTTTTATTGTACTTCCATGAATTATCTCTACTAATGTCACACCTTCTGCCCATGTTCAACCAGGAAGTAAAACTATACATTTTACCAAAAGAAAAAAAAAAACAACAAAAAAAAAAAAACAGGCAAGATCTAGTAACATCTTAAAAATAATTATATTAACTATGTTTTACGGAACGCGTAGTCTAACCTCTCAAATGCACTTTAAACGTCATAAATAGTGCCAAGTATCAGCGAACTGTCATACACCTCCTGTGTGAGCTTTGGGGAGGAATACGTCTCTTTAATTATGTGCTGAAAAAGGGAATTTGCTCAGGATGGCCTTCTATATCGGGCCCATCTGTCAGAGGGCACCAACTGCCAGCTTTAACCTCTCCACCTGTTTACTGTTCCAACGTGTGAACACAGCACAGACTCAACACTGCACATTCCTCTAACGCAGACAGATTGTGCAACCAGAGAACACCCCATAAATGACTTCACACATATATATTTTTGTATTCATTTTCGTTCTTTCCTTCTTTCCTTCCCGTTTTTCATTTACAGGAACGTGCTAAGGAAGCTTCTGACTCAGCCGCAGCAGGTCAAAGAGGATGTCCTGTCTCTGGAGGAGATTCTAGCAGAGGGGGTGGAGGAGGTCGGGATGTGCCCTTTTCTGCCCCTGTCCCCCCTGCAGACCCCCTCCTCTGGACCCGGCCCGCTGCCAGAGGTCGGCGTGCCCAAGCTCTGCAAGGCCCGAATGAAGGCGCTGCAGGAGGCCAGCTACTACAGCGCCGAGCACGGATACCTGGATGTCACCATGGAGCTGCGAGCTATGGGTACAATGATGATTCGGAACTTAAAGGTTCACTATGTAACTTTTCTGGTAGAGGGTCTGCTTCCTGCTTGTTTCCATAGAGACTTTTACTGGAATTTTCCATAGTATAGCAAAAAACAAACAAAAAAAGCCATATCTATAAGCATGTGGCACTACCTGACTAACTTACAGGTCAGATCTTTGGAGAGGCAAACCTTAACCCAAACCTTAACCCACTTATAAATGAATAATTGTAAGTAACAAATGCTCAATGCCATACTGTGGAGCATTCCAAGGAAAAAAACACCATGGAGGACACCCCCCAGCAGTTAAAAAGTTACATTGTGCCCCTTTTAAAGCGGTTTGCTATACAAAACATTTATATTTTTTTTGTATATTTGTAACAAAATAAATACTTTTTACAGGGGTGCCATGGAAACTGCACGTGTGGCTGGAGTCTCTGCGCTGTGCCCAGCAGCAGTCGCGCGCCGGGGTCACTCTGTCCCTCCTCAGAGAGTTTACCACAATCAAAGAGGAGGACTACTGTGAGGAGCTGGTCACCGTAGGCCTGCCCCTTATGTTCACCATCCTACGGACCACCAAGGTAAAGCTCCGTCCAACACCACTGGCGTTACAATAGCACAGACCAGTGTGTGTTATTAACGAAATCTACTTTTTTGCAGAATGATGCGATTATCCAACAGTTGGCCTCTATCTTTAGTCACTGCTACGGCCCTGCTCCTCTTCCATCTATCCCCGAAATGAAGGCGACGCTCTCGGCACAGCTAGGTACCACAGAAACACTAAACGCTCCCATTCGCACTGGTGATCGTTAAAGCGGACCTATTCTGCAAAACTGACTTTTCAGAGCTTTTAATCAGTTATAGTTATAGTTGTTTCCTTCTCATTTACTCTGTCGAAGTTGTTTTTGGAGTGATTCATTTACTCGTCGAAGTTGTTTTTGGAGTGATTCGTGCGTGTTTGAGCATCTTTAATCGCTTATTTTCAAGACGCCATATTGCTGCTCAATCCCTGTTTTCACCACCACCGGTCCACGCCCACTGTGACGTACTTACTTCGTTCTTCAGTTTTATTTTCTTAATCGATGACACGCGTAGGATTCGGCAGCGTTACATTACGGCGACGTCAGCTTGGGCACTGGGCACCGCAGTTTTCAGCGGACTTGATTCTTTTATTAAGTCGTTTTAGATGAATATTGTGATTTAAAATGTGCAAATTATAACAGAATAGAGCAGAAACAAGCATAGAGTAGGTCATCTCTTAAACTTACTACTGTGACTAATGGTTACTGGTTTTCTTCCCAAACAGATCCGCTTTTCCTGAACAACCCAGACATGTCCGATGTGACATTTATTGTTGAGGGGAAACCATTTTACGGCCACAAAGTTCTCTTAATCACAGCCTCTGAAAGGTATACGGTTAGAAGTACAAACAGCTTTGGTAGTGTCATATTCTTCTAATGATCTCGTATAAACCATCGTGTGCTTCTTCGCTCAGATTCAGGTCTCTGCTGGCACCAATGAGCTCCGATGGAAGTCCCAGTAAGGAAATAAATATTGGTGACGTCAAGTACAACACGTTCCAGGTAAGTTTTTATTTCCAAAAACACATTTCCTTTGGGTCTGTGTGGACGAGGTGCTGCTGGAACGACTTATTGCATTAGACAGAAATCTGCCTGTTCATAATTCTGTCCAGCTGCTTGACAAACCTGTTTCTAATGAACTTTGACCTTTTCGCAGATGATGATGTCATACTTGTACTGCGGAGGAACAGAATCTCTCAAAACCAATGTTCCTGACTTGTTGGAGGTAATGAAAAGCATGTTCTGTTTTCCTATTTTTAGTCAAATCTCTAGGCGTGTCCAACAATCATTTATAAACTTTTTTTTTGTTTTTTCCTGCTTAGTTGCTTTCAGCTGCTTGTCTGTTCAAGTTGGGGACACTACAAAGACATTGTGAAGTGATTTGCTCCAAACACATTCATCTGGATAATGCAGTCAACATTTACAAAACTGCTAAAGTAAGTTTGAAATGGGAATTTTACTGTCCCTTCTCTGACATAATGTGTTCTTTTGCTTTAACTTATTCCTGAAATCTCATACAGAGCGCACAGTTACAGCAGTTTAAACAGTTTAAAGGTGTTGTCATATATTTATTTGTCATGTGTGAATTAGGCAAGGCTTGTCCCTTGTTTAGCGTGTCGCTGCTTGGTAACAGTTATTACGTCTACCTCTGCTGTCGATCAAACTAAGATGTAAGATTAAATATGAATCTTCACAAAACCTCACAACTGTCAAACTGAGGAAAACTAGGCGAGATTCTTTGCAACATCTGGTTTGTTAACTACATTTTAGTAAAATAGGTAGACTGACCTGTCCAGTGGTGGAAGGTAACAAAGTACAAGTAGTAAAGTACTGTACTTAAGTAGAATTTTGAGGTATCTGTACTTTACTTTTTACTTTTACTTCACTACATTTGAGAGCAGTATCTGTACTCTCTACTCCACTACATTTTTTAACTGGACTGAAAAGTAAAAAGTACTTTTCATGTGATTTGAGGGGTTATTTTTTACCATATTCGTGGTAACATCCTGACAATTTTACAAACATTGATTTGTATTGCTACTGTTGACCAAAATATGTATCATTTTTAATCAATATCAATCAATACACTTTAACAAAGTAACAACACTTTTACTTTTTACTCTTGAAGTACATTTTTTAAACGGATACTTAAATAATTTTAATTAAGTAGATTTTTTCATGTGCTACTTTTACTTGAGTTTTTTTTTTTTTGCTCCGGTGTCTGTAATTTTACTTAAGTAACAAAATTGAGTTGCATTTCAAAATCTTAAATCTTAGTGACTATGTTTTAACAGAGCGATTACCTGCTACCGTTTACTTAGCCTAGAAATGTGCGTTTTTATGGCTATACATTCACACATGCACAATATTTACCCTTTTCCTCCTCATCATTCCAGGCCCACGGTTTGTCGGAGCTGAGTTCTTTCTGTGAGGGCTTCTTCTTACAGCAGATGCCCGCCCTGTTGGAGAGAGAGGGCTTCAAGAGTCTGCTCCTGGGACCTCGACAGGGGAACAGCTCCTCGTCCTCTCAGGCCCAAACCCACAGAGCCGACTGTCCTCTGGAAGAAATGGAGAGCACCTTAGCTCAGCGACTTCACCTGCTTTACGTCACCTCCAGAGTGTGAGGGGGACCCAACGCGGGGGATTATCTTAAAATATTGTGTTGTTTCTTTAACGTGGAGCTGTTCATATTGCACAAAAACCACAGACTGTTTTGTATCGACACGTTGCGGAGGATAAAGAGGACACGGACAAGTTGTTCTGACAGGGAAGATGTATGAACCCGGTTTGAACTTAAAGAAGCAGAAAGTAACTGCAGGGAACTGTAATGCGCTTCTGCCCTCTACTGGACAAAACGCATACTTGCGCTGGAAGACGAGAATGAATGGACACAGAAATCGTTGGAGAAGTGTCTTTTCATGTAACTAATGAAGCTATGTAGCCATGCTGGACTTTTGGCTGTGACGTAATGACGTAATGTGACGTAAGCTGATTGGGAGGACCCTGGACTGAAAATGTATTTATGTATGTCTTTGTATTTGAATTAGTATTACATTCAAAGCAAAACACGGACATTTTATATTTAAAGAGAGGAAATGTGAGAATATTTAACAGGGACATCCCTTTTTATTTTGTTTTTATGCTAAGCTAATTAATATTATCTATCAAATGTGGCAAAAGAGTTGCTTTTGTGTCGTTGCCAGGTTGTTCTTTGTAAAGCTTTTCAGAGATTGTATCCAGTGTTTTCTACAATATAACAGTTGCTCACTTTCCTTAGATATTGGACTACTAACTGCCAGTAATGCTACACAAGCCTGTAATAAACCTGGTAAACACACCTTGTTGTTAGTTATGTACTGTATTTTAACGTCACCACAGTTTACACATAGGCCTAGTCTAACAGCAAATAGCTTTAGATACCATGTCTTCTCTTGTATTAAATTAATTTGGATGGTTTAGCAGTAATGATCGTTCCAATATTTAAAAAAGTCCATCTACTCTCGTCTAAATATAAGGTCATGGATGTTTTCTGTTAAAATAAACATAGCCTTGACAAATTTAGTTAGCCTTTATGCAGTGTTGGGAAGTAACTGAATACATGTACTGAGAACACGTGCTCAGAGTAATCATTTTGAGTAACTGTATTCTGGTAGTTACTCTTTCATTTAATGGTATTCAGAGTACAGTTACTTTTCTAAAATCAAAGGAACACGTTACGGTATTTGATTGTGTCATTTAGGCTTCAAACTGCACAGAATCAGTGAGAAAAATACAAAACCCAACTCTTGTGGTGAGGCATGTGTGATTTTTCCATCTCCAATTAGTGACAGGAAATACAGAACAAACGGTGAAACAAACGTAAAGCTGTTTTTAATCCTATGTTGCGTCTTTACCCTATAATTTAAATGCAATTCGATGTGTTCCAGAATACAGCCTCTGATTGGACCATGTATCAGAATGTGTTACAAAATACATTTTAATGCAGGTATTCTGTAACTAAATACAAGTATTCTTCCCATTACTGCTTATATGAAAATAGTCTAGATTTTTATTTATTTATTTATTTTTTTTGACTTGCTATAGGATGTAAATGAAATGAAATTCCAAATGTGTCCCACTTTTCTTTAGTCCAGTGCTACAGTCCCAAACAGGAGGCACTGCAAGGAAGTACTTGGAATAATTTCAGATTTTAGAAAAAGGCGGGATTGAGCACTATTAGAAACTGCCAGTGGTGGAACGCAACACAGTAAAAGCAGTAAAGTACTGTACTCAAGTAAAAAATGTAGGTATCTGTACTTTATTTAAGCAGATTTTACAGTGGATACTTTGAGGAAACAAAAAAAAAACAACAAATAATCAAATAAAAACAGCCAGAATAGAAATATCGATTCAACTGATTCTGTTAAACTAAATTCAGCACAAATCTTTATCAAAATCACTACATTTGAAGCTTTATAAGACCTCAAAATCTGTGCAAAATATATTTACTTTTTACTATTTAAGTACATTTTTAAACAGGTACTTAATACATTTACGTAAGTCGATTTTTTTCATGTGATACTTTTACTTTTACTTTTGGCTCCAGTATCTTCTTTTACTTAAGTAACAAAATACATTTAATACAATACATTTACACCATTAACGATGTTTCAGTACATTTTGGCATGGGCCTCAATATTATTAAAACAAGAAATATAGGCTAATTGTTATAATTGGCAGTATACTGTAGTGTTTTGTTAGTCGCAGATGTTGGTGGACTTAACTAGAGAGTAATATACTTTAATTAAACCAATCATTTTAACAATCACACAAGGGTGACTAGATTTTCATAATTAAAAACTGGGACACACCCGGGTTGGTATAAATAAAATAGTAAAAAGAGTCAGTTTATAATCTCAGTTTTTTTTTTTGCCTTATGCTCATTTTCAAGCGCTGTTTTCTGTATTTTAGCTAAACAAATAACAATGTTTAACTGTTGGCAGAGAACAGATTGATCAACAATAGGGTCACCTGGGACATTTCTTATATAAAACTGGGAAAAATCAATGGTTTTGGATAAATCTCCTGGGACAGAGGACACAGGGCTCAAAACTGGAACTGTGCAGGGTCAATAGGGATGTCGGGTCACCCTAAATCACACTGAATTGGACTTCTGATCCTATAAAAACTTAATCTATTGTGAGTAGACCGTGTTCTCATAAACTATCTCTAAGTGTATGTTCTGGGGACATGCTCAGCACCTCACTGCAGGTGGGTCATGCAGCTTTAGTCTGTAAGTTTAGCTTCAGTACATTTACAGTGAATGCCAAGGGTTTTAAATAGACCTAATGAATTAATAAAAGTGTCCCACTCAACCTCCCCCACATCCTCATCGTTTGCATGATACAGGTCTCACATGACCCCTTCCACTACAGTCATTAATAAAGAATAGCACATATGGAATGGCGCTTTAAAAGAGGAGGGGTTGGTCAACGGCCTTTTACACACTCTGGAGACAGCACCAGGACACCATGCATCTCCACGCAAATTTACTTGTGTAGGTAAATTAGGATTATCAAAATTAATTCTATTTGCTAAATGCCAGAAAAATGAAAGAAGGATTTTTTTTTTTTTTACATGTTTTCATTACTTTCTTCAAAATCAGATGTTTACATACATTTCCTTAGCATTTGGTACCATTGCCTCTAAACTGTA
>KN471184.1:0-25813 GCA_000787095.1 Periophthalmodon schlosseri
GCCGTCGGAATGGTAAGAGGTTAATGTCCATTTTATGATGATTATTATTTATGTTTTGATTTGTTGTATTGTGATTTGAATGTCTTTCTTATTCTGTAAAGCACTTTGAATTCCTTTGTGTACGAATTGTGCTATACAAATAAACTTGCCTTGCCTTGAAGTACTTCCTACTGTTGAAAACTACGCTGTACTACTTTACATTTTGCCATTTGCCATTTGAAGGTACACTATGTAACGTTTAGATGGTATGCCACCTGTGTGTCTCCATGGAGATGTTATTGCTTCAGATGTTTCTCAGTGTAGCATTAAACAGATATTTTACCATGGAGACAAGCAGTTGACAGTTGTCAAGGTATGAATAGATGAAAGGTAGATACGTTTAATATCATACGGAACATTCCAAGAAAACAATAACGTCTCCATGAAGACAAGCAGCTGGCGAATCCTCCACCAGAAAAGTTACATAGTGCATCTTTAAGCTCAATACATTCATAAACTACAAAAAGGAGAAAACATAACAATTGTACACAGCATGGCAAGTGCGTATTACTGAAATAAATCTACAGGACAGTCCAGCATCATATTCTGAGGTATTGTGTACCTACTTGTACACATGTATCTAAAATGGTTCACATTGGAACCCTTAACTTTTAACATCACTGCTTCAGTCTTGGAACATAAAACTGTAAACATGAAAGACACTCCTTCCATTAATCATGAAACAATATAAACCTTAAAGTAAAACTGTACATACAACTAGTACATGTACTTTTTATGTCTACTCTACACTCTCTGCACTTACAATATTAACTCCTCAGAAACAACCTGAAGCTAGTTTCTGTTTTTTTGGGGGTTTTTTTCCTTACTCAGCCACTTTTTATGTTTTGGCATTGCTGGCAGGAACCAAGTTTGAGCAGTTTGCAATAATCAAAGATGTTTCACTTTGATCACTTTTTGTTTTTCATTATTTCATTTTTTGTGCCAGTTTATTGGAATGGACAGAAGGTGACTGCTGCAGTTAGAGTCAGGAGGGATGTAACAGGGTGGAACAAGCACTTTTTGCACTGGTGTTGTATGTAGAGTTTTTACAGTTTTTACCCATATTACACTGTTTTCTGATCTATGTTATAATATTGTTTCCTCATCAAAAACACACTCGGAGTTATGTTTTGTTTCATTCGCACGTTTAACATACAAATCCAAGTTTTTCTGTCAAACGTAAAACACTCCGTTCCACCTTATGATGTCATGCGGTAATACAGGAAGTGCTCCACTGTGTTTTTAAATCCAATACATCTTCACCAGAATCATTTGGATCACTTCATCCCTGGAATAGCCAATCTCTACTGAACAAAAGACAAAAGGTAGCTGCATTTTGAGCTTTGGAGATGTAGACAGACTAATAATAAAGTGTTACTCAAACATGTGTGAATGAAACAAAACACAACTCCAGGTATGTTTTTGAGGAGGTAACAGCATTATAACATGGCTTAAAGCTCACAAGAGTCAATTTTGCGTAATATAGGACCTTTAATACTAGCTGTAGTATCGATTAGTATCTGATTTTCAATACTTCTGACAAGCATAACACAGACATGTAAACATACAGCATAGGCCCACTGATATGTGGCAGTATGTATGTATCTGCTCACATGCGTCTAATGAAAACACACACGGGGTCATCCTTCATTCCTTTAACCCCCCTCCCTCCCTCTCTCTCTTTCTCTCTTTCCATCTTTCATTCTATCTCTCTCTTTCTTTCTCTCTCTCTCATCATGTATACTCGCCTAAGCAATCCCAACATTGGAAGCCACCACTTTCGCCGCGTGATGAACATAGCTCTTTGCCCTTCATTTAACTCTCTCTCTCTCATTTACTCTCTCCCTCTTTCTTTCTCTCTCTCTCTCTCCTCAGTATCCATTTCCTCTCATTTCCCTCTATGCGTGTTGTGCAGCGGTGTGTGCAAGTGTGCGTTTTTGTGCGTGCCTGTCCTGTATAATTGTCTACGTGTCTGTGTGCCAGTGCCGAGTGTGGATTGATGTCTTTTAGATGACTGTAGCACTGCGCCAGCTTCGGGTTGGTCGCCGGGCAGATGGTGACCCGCGAGTGAACCCGTCTTTCTGCTCATTTGTTCAGCTGCTTCTAATTTTCCCCCCTTTCTCTTTTACATTAGAGTGGCAGGGAGAGGGAGAGAGAGAAGGAGAGGTGCAGTGGTGAGGGTCGGCCACTAGAGGGCCCAGCAGACCAGGTTATGGGGTAATTCAGGTTTGTGGCGTGTGGGGTTAAAGAAAGCGGTTGTTTCATGTGACGAGGACTTGGTTTACTTTTATATAAAAATGGGTATTGTTCATTTCCAAGTAAAGAAGTTCAGGTTAAAATTTTGAATTTGTTTTAATTAATTAGAAAATTTAAAAAATGAAACAAAAGGGACGTAGGAATGAAAGGAAGCAGTTCAATATACAGTATGTACATAAAAAAATAACAACATTGAAAATAAATACTACTACTTTTGCAAAACATGTTGTGTAGCCACGATTGTATTTGATTTTGTATCATAACTTAACCGAGAAGTACATGTTTTCAGATTTAGACTTTTTCAGTTGAAGTGACCTTATTAATACATTTGAAGTGACAATATATCACAAGTGTACAGCATATATTAAAAACAGTTCTAAAGATGTAATGTGAGATGTAAGTTCTGCTGCCCCCACAAACATCCAAATTCTGTCATGTTTTTTCCATTACTAGTTTGTCAAATTTTGACTTTAACCCACCCACCTGCTTCCTGAGATTTTTACTTTTTACTGCAGAACTACTATACTAACTACATTTAGATGCAGTTGTAGCCTTACAGACAGAACGACAATGACATGGATACTACAGACAGTATATCTAACCAAGTATTCCGTTTTCCAATCTTTTACATGCGTTTTTATTTTTCGATGTGTCCAAACCAAAATGAAAAATTAAATCTATAACCGGAGCTGCCGCTATCAATTATCATTTATATATTTATGTGTAACTCATCTCCCAGTGCAAATACCATAGACGTAAAGGTGCACCTCTGCCATTTCTTCAGTTACAAATATGCATGGTGTTAAAAGTGTGTTTGCTTTTTCACAGATCTGACCTGTAACTTAGCCTGCTTTTCTTTCTTTCTTTGTTCTTTATTTGTCAGGGACCGTGTACAAGTTCATTAATCTTATAAAAGAAAAGATGATTTGTGCAGATTTAGCTGCTCCTTTCCACGTGCAGTCCCTGGGCAGGTGAACACACATTAAAAATACACATTTCGTTACAGTTACATTATAAGACATTATAAGAAACAGTTCATCGTTTTACATTAGCTGTAAAATACAATACAATGGCATCATTTCCAATACAGTATGTTTCCTAGTCTGTGGTGGAAGAAGTACTCAATTTTGTTTCTTAAGTAAAAGTACAAATACCGGAATAAAAAAGTACTCAAGTAAAAGTATAACATGAAAAAATCTACTTAAGTAAAAGTATTAAAGTACCTGTTTAAAAATGCACTTAAAGAGTAAAAAGTAAAAGTATTTTGCGCTGATTTTGAGATCTATAATAAGGCTTCAAATGTAGTGATTTGTGCTGAATTTTGTTCAGCAGAAACAATTGAATCAATCGTTTTTTCTAGCTGTTTTTATTTGTATATTTTTGTTTGTGCAAATTATGAAGTTGATAAAAATAAACTCTCCGCCTTTTCAGCAGGTCTCAGACAGTAATAAAAAATACTTTTCAGTCATGTTGAAAATGTAGTGGAGTAGAAAGTACAGATACAGAGTACAGATGCTCTCAAATGTAGTGAAGTAAAAGTAAAAAGTATCCACTTTAATGTACAAATACTCAAAAATTTTACTTAAGTACAGTACTTTACTACTTTTACTTTGTTTCGTTCCACCACTGTTCCTAGTCCATGCAAATATTAAAAATCATTATGTGCAAGTTTTTACAGTGAAATCAGAACAGTACAAAATGTGGACACACTTGATTATCTAAAATGTGTTTTCAAATTTCTAGTAAAATTATTAAGATCTACAGACAGTTTCAGACTGTCTGGAAGTCTATGAATTGACAAGTTTGCCACACTGTGGAACATCATGGCCATAACGTCTCCATGGCGACAAGCAGGTGACACCCCCTTCGCCAAAAAAGTTACACTGCGCACCTGTCCATGCATGGGTTTCAGCTTCCGGCAACACTTTGAATACTTTTTCAGAAGATATATTTTGTTTTAAAGCGTTAATTGCCATAGCAACAGTAAAATTTGCATCAATCTGAAACACTTGAGTTTTTCCACATCTTTTATCTCTCCTTTAAAACTTCATACTTCCTCCACTTTAACCATTAGCTGGAGCCATAACATATACGCACAAATGCTAACACAACGACAGCTTGTCCGCTCGCTCCCATACCTCCTGCTCCTCTCCTCACATAGCATCTGTGATTACAACTGTGTGCTCTGCTCATGAACGCTACAGCCATCCCCGGCCTGCTCCTTCTTCCCTCTCTCTTATGAATCGATGATCATGTGGTATAAGGGAGATAGATGGCCCCCAGCTCTGTCTTGTCTCCTCTAATTGTAAAATATTAGTTACATTAGACTCCGGCCCTGTGATTAATGGAACTTATTTGGAAGGTGGACTCATTCTCTCCGGTATGCACACACACACACACACACACACACACACACACACACACACACACACACACACACACATACCCCCCGGGGTCTGTCACTCGGCACACACCCAACACACACACACACACACCACACCACACACACACACACACACACACACACACACACACACGTACTCTTCGGTTTCTTCTTTCCCCCCCGCTCGCTGCCTCTCGCCTGGATACCGGCCGCTCTCCAAAGTCCCTCCGCACGAAGAATTGAGTGATTTCACTTAAAGCGGACAAATAGGCTTCCCCGAGTGAGGTAAGGGAGGGTAGAGAGGGGAGGGAGGGCAAAGGAAAGGGAGATAAAAAGTGGGTGAGGCACCGTTGGGGGTTTGTAGAAGTTGTTGGTTCAGAACGAGTGTGTCATTTTCGGGTATTGGAGAATGCAGGTTGTAAAAGGGACTGACAACAAAGCCAAAATTTGTCTGGCTGAATCTTAACTTGAGGATAGTGAATAGTTGAGAGGCAGTGCTTTGTGACTGGCAGCGATGGAAGGAAACAAAGTACAAGTACTTGAGAAAATTTTACAGTGGATACTTTTCTACTTTTACTTCACTACATTTGAGAGCAGGTATCTGTACTTTCTACTCCACAACATTTTTGAACAGGACTGAGAAGTAAAAAGTAGTTTTCATACGATTCGAAGGGTTATTTTTATCATGTTTGTGGTAACATCCTAAAGTTTTCCAGTTCAAGCTTTGGCTTTGAGCAAACAAAAATAAATACACAAAATTCATAAGAAAAAATTAAGAAATTGATTCGTATTGCTGACGTTGACCAAAATGTGTATCATTTTTGAATCAGTATCCCTGCATTTAACACTTTAACAGCACTTTTACTTTTTACTCTTAAAGCACATTTTTAAACAGGTACTTAAATACTTTTACTTAAGTTGATTTTTTCATGTGATACTTTTACTTTTACTTGAGTAACTTTTTACTTCTGCATCTGTACTTTTACTTTTTTACTTTTTTTTTACTCGGCAAAAATGACGATAACTTAAATCTATAAGTTATGTTCGTTTTCACAAGGCAACGAAAAAACAAGGTTCCCCCAAATTTGACTGAAAAAACTGATCAAAAGAATAAAAAAATATATTTCACTTCTTCTTCTTTAGTCTAACCAAGTGTTACGTCTCATGGCAATCTTTCTTTATAGCAGTTTGTATAAGGGGAAGAAAAAAACGCAGCCTTTTTTTCATAACTTTCTGATGAGCAGTGATTGTGACGATACAGCGTAAACACACAGACGTGAACTCCTTCACTCTAGACTTCCCTGTTTCCTACATTAGGCCTTGAGCAACACCTGGTTCACACACACTTCAGCAAACGATGACTTTAGTGTCTCCTTCATTACAACAGGCGCATATACTTACAACACAGATGACTCCTCCAGCATGTGCATGGGATGTGCACATATTTAGCATATACTGAGTAATTGTAAACCAGAGTTATAACTTAAAAATGGTTCTAGACAAAAAAAAACTAAGATATGTTTTTTGGTCTTCTATTATCTCATGTAACAGGACTCCTCATAATCACAGCCGTTTATGCCATTTGTATTTGTGAAACAGTAAACCTTCTGAACCTGGACGCAACGCAGAGCCATATCAAAACATTCAACACTGCAAACATAATATCGTTTGCAATAAAATAAATAAAATAACAATCATGAATAACTTTTTTATCTTTACTAGACTTGACAGCTCAAAGCCCTTGTTTGATTTTTGGATTCGGTCAATTTTATTCCGAGGAACTTACACCTCATAAATACGTTTGGGTTTGCAGATTCTACAGGCCAGTGTTATTTGATACAGATGGGGGCGGCTAATATTGCTATTGTTAAAGTGAATAGTTTTGTTTTGTTTGTAACACAGTGAGTTCTTAGGTCTTGCCAGTAATTGAAATCACTGGGTTCAGCGTTTGTGCATTTACCTTTTGGATATTTCAAAGTACAACGTAATCAATAGGAACAACCTCTTTCCCATTCATCACACTCTAGAATGCAAAAACACCAATATTATAGCATTTTCAGGTAATACAGAAACCCAGCTGCCATGTATATACAAAAACTGTGTGTTGAACTTGTCCAGGTCTCCCTAGTAAGATTACGCTGTATAAACTATAATAATAACATTAACACACACATTCTGCACCAACGTTCCATCTCTTTCCCAAACTACATATGCTACCACCATTACTCCCTCTCGCTCCTCTAACATCTTCTGCACCCGTGGTCAAATCTTCAAATCTCCAGCACCCTAACAACCCTCTCCTCTCCTCCTCTCCTTCCACTGTCTCAGGCTGTCTGCCCATCTGTTGCTCTGTGTTTCCATAACTTTTAACTGTTATGGTCGCGAGCGGAGGTCACGGGAAGTTCACCGTGATTAATGCTCTTGGCGCGCTGATGCTCTACGTGTCAGAAAGTGAGTGAGAGGCAGGTGGCGGCCATATCTATCAACCCCCCTCCTCCTCCCTCTCTCAATCCATCCCTCTCTGCTTCCTCCCCTCGTTCTTTTTTCTGTCTTTATTGCGTTGAGACATGGTTGACAGGCTTCAGGCGATCCCACACACACCGGTTGTATGCGGGGGTATGGGTCGGGGAGATGGACGCTTCGGTGATTGGACATCCGTTATCGGTGCGTAGTGGCAGGTTCTGTGGATGTGGTTAAGATCAGAGCATAAGACATAGAAGACATGCAAGAAAAAGACATGCTGGTCTTGAAACCAAATGAAGCCAAAATGATGAATATTACACCTTTTCCATGTATGGTTCAAATATAGTATGGTATGGTGAAATGAAGGAGCTCATAGGTCACATATTGTTTTGAATAAAATGACATTTCTCTCACCAGATTAACAGAGTTTAGTACTTCACTCATAGATTCTGCAGAAATATACAGTTGAAACCAGAAGTTTACATACACTATATAAAAATTGCACACACATTTGCTTTTTTTTCTCACTGTTTGACTTGAAATCAGACTAAACTTTTCCTGTTTTAGGTCATTTAGGATTACCAAAATTATTTCTATTTGCTAGATGCGAGAATACTGAGCGAAGGATTTTTTTAGACAATTTTTTATCACAGGGAACTGAAAGTTTTTTCCCTTGTTTTATTTCTTGTAAGAAGCCATATTTGTTTTGATATGGAGGGGCCATTTGTGTCCCTGATTGGTTAATCCACCTGTCAATCACTCACTTCTAGGAGTGATTGGCTGGGAGATTCACCGGTGACCAGACTCACATCTTCATTAAGTATTTGAGAAGTGAGTGTTCTGGATCCCAGGCTACAATGCACCACCTTTTCTGTGTATAATTCAAATACCTCTATGTTCAGACCGATGTACGTTGAGAAGTCAGACCTAAAATTTTCGTCCAGTCTGAATCATTCTTAGAAAACTATTTGTTCAATAGAAATTACGTCTTTGTCCATGCTTTATTATGCAAAATTGACTTTTCAGAGATTTCATTCATGTTATAGTTGTTTCCCCTCGCCATTTACTCACCTGAAGTTGTATCTGGAGTAATCTGTGTATGTTTGAGCAATCTTTAATCGCTTATTTTCAAGATGCAACTGCCGTTTTCACCGCCACCGGCATACGCCCACTGCTCTGTACTAACTTCACTCTCCATTTTTAATTTTTTAAATCAGAGATACACGTAGGATTCGGCAACGTCGCATAATTTTGGTACAAATGAAAAAAAAAATCCACTACTCGTTAGCGTGACCTGCAGCTATCCATAGGAGGTGGTGACAACTTCGCGGCTCTTTGTTGTAATGACGTTTACAGTCGTTTTAGATCAATATTGCGATATAAAATGTGCAAATTAAAACATAATGATCCACGGATGTCATAGATTATAACTACATAGCAGACACAAGCACAATAGGTCGTCTTTAAGGCAATTAAAGTGTAGTTATCATAAAGCGGCACCCAAAATTTTTGGGGCTGAAAAACTGAACATCTACTGGGGTCAGATGATATGACTGACTTAACCAAGCACTAGGTAAACGAAGCCTGAACTTTAAACACAGATACAGCGCTACGCCTTAAGCCAGAGGAGAAGAGAGGGCCGAGGAGTTTCACCAAGGAGCTGCTATTTTAGGTCCTTATTAACAGGTCCTTCTGGTGCAGCAATTAATAACCCGCTTCAGTCTTTAACTTGGGACCGTTCCCCTAGTGACCACATTTTAGCCGGCTTTGATGCTACTTCCTCTCCCCCCTCCCCTGTGCTCCGCTCTGCTCCTCGCTTCTCCTTAAGTGCCTCCCCTGGTGTTATTTGCGTGTTGGTTTTCTCTAGTTAAAGCAAGGAAGCAAACCAAATCTCTATTCCCCAAACTTGAAGCCGATTCCTCTTCCTGTGTCGAAATGTTGTGGGGAATGTTCTTAATTCATTTTAGAAGGAATGGCCAGGAGAATTGTAACCCCCCCAGGCTGTTTGATGTCATGTAAATGTATTTATTTTTAAAGAGCGGGTGTGGGAGGAGTTGAGATGGATTTTAACGAACGAATATTATGCATTATTTGTATTGCTACTGGCCTTGCTCTTGAGTATCTTTGCTTTTTTTATTTCATGTTTTAAAACTGAAAATAATGGCTGAAAAATCTTGTTTCCAGAGGTGCACTACAAATGGGAACTGGGGTTAGGACGTGATCTACTGACTGTACGGGTGGATTAATACTCAATTATTAAGCCCAGGTAAGGTTAGCAACTTTATACGACATGCTAACAGAAACATGGAGTTGCAATGAACACGAGGTCACGGCAGAAATGCTCAACTTTTCATTTATGGACTTAAAAACAGTGCAGGAGACCTCCAGACTTTTACCTATCACGTAACAAAACTGGGAAATTCAAAATCGCATTTTTTATAGGGCTTAGAGGGAGCGGACTTACTGAACAAAGATTCATCAAACAAGTGTGAGTGAAGCAAAATACAACTCCAGGTATGTTTTTGAAGAGGGGCAATGTTATAACATGGTTAAAAAAAATCTAATTTGCATAAATCTGTATTGGGAAAGTCTTAACAGTGACAACCCAGTTACAGATGTTGTTGCAGCTTCTAACTGACTAAATCCACCAGCTAGGTACACCTCATTAATTCTTGCTTAAATGGTTGAAAATGTCCTCAAGCACAGCACTATAGTTGTGAACATGTATTGCTCCCTTTAAATCAACTCATTTATACCTATTTTTAGGGCATGCACTTGGAATGTGACACAGAGCTCCAAAACAATAGAAGGCGAGAGCCATTCTTTACGTCAAATGAGTACTTATGGGTGGAAAGACTTTAAGGTCAAGCAACGTCCTTTGGAAATCTTTTTTACAGGCAGGTCACAGCAAAGTCTTCAAAAAGGTTTTTATGCCTCCTACATAGGTAGAACCACATACACACATAATAACACACAATTACACACACACACACACATCCTCTGTCGCAGGGTAACCAATGTAGACTTTTAGGAAACAAAATTCATTTAATCAGATTTGCTATGCTGCTAACTATAATAACTAAGGAATTAAAGCGGGTCTGAAAACTGAAGCCCTACATGTTTTAAGGTAATTTATATAGCATCATATTTCAACATAACAATTGTCCTGTTGCACCTGAAAGTTTTTTTTGTTTTTTTTTTTCAAAAGTAAATTCAGTAGAGTCACTAGGTGGAATTATAAATTATATGTTCGTGTTCCGTCTTTGAAAGCACAGCAGTACTGTAGTGTGTGTGAGTGTGTGTAACTGTGCATGTGTGTGCGTGCTGGTGTGCGTATAGTGTAGGAGCGGTTTGCTGAGTAATACAGGGGGGTGGGCTGTGCATGCAGGTGATTGGACAGATGGTTTAGCACATTTAATTGCTCACACCTTCTGTGACTTTGCCTACACTGTGCCTGTCTCTATCTGAGCCATATCTCACTGCTGCTGTTTATTTCACATGCCACTTCCAGGTTGTCCTTAGAAAACATTTTCACTTTGCCAGTACAGTCATGGTCGTTTAGTGTAACTTTTTCTGGTGGAGGGTCTGCCACCTGCTCCTCTGCGTCGGAGGTTTCTGTGCACAGAATTCAGACCGGAATAGCGGTGCTTGTTTTTTCATAAGTTTAAAGTTACATAATGTGAAATGCTGAAACATCCTAAAGTATATTAAAGGTGCACTATGTAATGATCCGCCATCAGCTTGTCTCCATGGAGATGTTATTGCGTTGCCGCCATAGACTGTATATATAAATGGACATAGCTAACCTGCTAGCCGCTGCGTTCCAAATAGACACGATCATGGTCACACTTCCTGCTCCATCGACTTGCCATTTTGGTCTTAAAATGTTCGTATTGACCCGCTCTACCTCATCCTGGTATTTTTATTTCGCTAAGTTAAGATATGAACATTAATAACAGACAAATCAGGCGCCTTCTTTGCCCGCAGTCGCCCCACTAGCGTTAGCAACAGATTGACATCGTTGACACTCCCTGCTAAACCAACGGTCCAAGCGAGAAGGAACGTTACCTTCAACAGCCTCGCTCTGGATTGGCTCTCTGGTTGCTATGATACTCGTGGTCGGAATTCCTAATATGGAACTCGGCTCCAGATTCGCTCCTATAACTGCTAGCTTCAGTGGGCTTCATTTGACTGGAGCCGAACGCTATGGGTGACGTCACAGTCCCTTAGTCCACTTCTTTATACAGTCTATCGTTGCCACATTGTGAGCAGTGTGACCCATAATATACCAGACCTTTACATTGCGCTAGTTCATTATGTAAAAATGACAGAATTCATATTATAAACCATCAGGAGACCGTCGTTAAGCATTGTCTTCTAATGCAGTTTAGTAACGCTGCGGACATCTGTTAGAATTTCAATATTTTCCTTCATAAGATGTGAGTGCGACAGTTTATGGTGCTTTATTATGGCTATTATGAAAAACAACTGACTCATTTCTGAAAGCAACATGTTTCGTTCTTTATTGCCTCATTTTGTCATTGGAATCCAACTGTGTGTTAATTGAACATATTGTTACAACCGGCAAATATGAAATCCTAATGAGATATGAGCAAAAATCTGCTGTTGCCTTCACGATCCATCTCTGATATTTAGTCTTTACACGAGTAATGGTGTCTCTATTTTTTTTTTTTTTTTGTACTAGTAATGAATATAGCACAAGCACAAGTCTTGAGCAAAAATGATTTCACCGTAATGAAGTAGAAGTAGGCTACTCAAAGAATATTGAATTCATCTTTCTGTTGGAGTTTATATGAGTGCATAGTACACTCACCCACAAATGCGTAAGAGCAACTGAACATTTAGTTCGGCAATTAACTGTATCCATTTGAATGTCTGTCTTGTTCAAAATAATACAGTATATATTAGGGATGTGATGTTCGAGAACAAGTCGGCTCCTTTGAATGGTTCCTTAGCGTGAACGGGTGGAATTGGATCTCATTTTTTAAAATAACCGAATCTTTTTCTTTTTAAATTTTATGCATTGCTACCATAGACTGTATATGATTTTTATATGATCAGCACAAGAATCAGCTCAGAAGCAGAGGAGCGACACGAGAGATTTGTGCACAAAAAACATATCTGGCATCACAATCAGTTTTTAAATTATTATTGTAGAGCGACGTTTTATTTTGATTATTCATAATTCCAAAGGGTAAACTCACCCCCACTCTCAGTCTGAACCATTTTAAACAAATCTGAGAGGTGAGTAAATCTTGGTAATCTCTCTCTGTGATTTGTAGATAAAATGAGATCTCACATTGGCTTCTGTCATATAAATAAATACAAAAAGAGCCAGTCTTTTGAACGGATCTTTGAAATGAACGGACCCAAAAGATTTGGTTCCCATAAAAGAGCTGAAAGTGTGTGTGTGTGTGTATCATGTATCTATGTATCATGTTATCTGTATGTTTGTTTTTTTGTTGACTTTTTCTGTGAAGCGCTTTGGGCAGCTGAAGTTGTTTTTAAATGTGCTATATAAATAAAAATGAATAGAATTTTTTGTTTTCCTCTGAAAAAT
Source organism: Periophthalmodon schlosseri (assembly GCA_000787095.1). Lineage (NCBI taxonomy): Eukaryota > Metazoa > Chordata > Actinopteri > Gobiiformes > Gobiidae > Periophthalmodon > Periophthalmodon schlosseri. The sequence continues at coordinate 12,723 of KN471184.1, forward strand.
ACTAATAGCGCATTAGTCTTAAAACAGTTTTCCAGACAGGAAGGTGGGTGAAGTGTTTTGCCTAAAGACACAATGGCAGTAGAGCGAATGCTGCCTGAATTTGTAGAGATGGCTGCAAAAATGACCTTAAGACTTTTCATGTGTGTGTACGTGTATTCCATAATTAAAATAAAAACATATCTTTTTATTGCTTTGTTGGGTCATGGAAAAACCAGCTGTGTTTTAGCAACATATTATTATAGCAACCAAATGCGGCTTAATCTGACAGAAGAAGAACAACATGTTTCAAAACAGACCAAGAATCTCCTACATTCAGTTTGGGATTCTATGTGTATCTATATATGATGGGAAACAGTCTCATGCTCACTATTACAACTGACATTTGTGGAGGGTAGAGCCAAGCATGTATGTGGCATCCATGTTGCTCCCAACCCCCCACTCGCCCACCCACACCTCTCTCCCGCTCCTCACCCGCTCGTCGTCTGATCTCCTCGTCAGGGCCTTAGGGGGTTAATTAACAGGCCCAGATAATGCCACACTAATGAAAACAAGACCACTGCCTCCGCACTCTGTTCCCCTCTCCCTCTGCTTCTTATCCGTTTGGCTTTTTTCTTGCACTTTTAAAGACTTTTGGACACAGTCTGGCCAGTTAATAAGAGAAAATAAGCAAATGTCAGAAATAAACAAACAGATTGAACAATATCTGTGGAAATCATAATTGAGTTAGTGTAACAAATAAGCCAAAAGGATTAAAAGCTTCAGTGAGAGGCTGTGTATGCAATTGTGAGGCCATTCATGTGTGCAATAGATGTTTTCCAACTGCCCCTCTTGAGAATAAAGTTTAAAGTTAAGGATGTTAACTAATTGTTCGGGAAACACTGTTACTTACTGAAACACAGCAGAAAGGAATTGGAAAAAGATATATAATGGTAAAAAATGCCATGCCCTTATCATTTGTTTTGATTGGTGACATCTGATGATAAATTCAGTGTACTTTTATCAAAGTGAGAATATAAATTGCGCAGAAATGGCTAATTAATTGCCATGGTCTTGGCCGCTGTTCTTGTGGTGGCTGGCTGGCACACTGAGGAGTTTTAAAACTTTTTTATTGTTTGAAGTGTGATTTTTAACCTATTATTTTGTATATTCTTAACCAATTAAGAAGTTCTTCTTCTTCAGTTCAAAGGACAAAAGTTAACGATTGTTGGATTGTATGAATTTACTTTGTTTTTCCTGGATTCATGGAGACCCTGCATGGAGCTAGCTAAAGACCTTTGAAACGCTATACTTTTTACATCAAATGTGGAAGAAGACCTTTCAGGAGAAATACTTCAAGGGACTGGCCTCTCTCATCACCAACTGAAACAAGAAGAGCCAAGTCAGAGTGAGGCTTTGGAGAGGGCTTTCCTGTCTCCAGATTTCACCTGGCTCCCCCTGGGCTCCGGCTGTGACGCCTGGGCTGCAGGACACAGAGGAGGGACACTTATGTTCTGAGCGCTGCTACTCTCCTTAGGCTGTCCAGACAGATATAGTTTCAACATTATGACGCGTTCTGGGTCAACAACAGCCGGCTGTGAAAAGTCTTATTGCATAAATTGATTGGCCTAACCATTATCCAGGAACCAACACCCAATCCAGTACAATTTCATTCAACTCAGTACTAGAATCACTCTTTGGAGAATCACTCCAAACAAGATATAAAGGCACTATATACTGTAAATGGGACTATTTTCCATGCACATATTAAATTACGTCTTGCAGATGGTAGCTGTTTACAAAGTAGCACAAATACAAGTTTGTAAAGTAATATGGCTGAGGTCTCAAAGGAAAGACAGAAAAGAAAAGTAAACTTGCAGTAAGTATTTGAGCTGTTCAAGCTTGGACACAGATTAATGATGGCAACTCTACAGCCCTTCATAGAGAAACCTCCATGCGATTTGATAAGTGCCTTTACGATATCCGTCTGAACGAAAACTCCTTAATTTTAAATCCATAAACAACAAACAACATCTCGAAGTTTAGCTAAAGTTAACTTCAATCTCAATCCTAACTGAAGTTTTTACATCCGATCCTAACTTCCCCCACCTCTAGCTTTTCAATTCACAATCTCCTCTTCTTTAACCAAACAACCCCCAAGCTTTATTTACGTTTATTCTCAGTCTACGGAAGACAAACTGTAAAAGAAAACAGGGAATGGAAGGAAAAAAAAAAACAAGTGGCGTTGTTTGGGGGCATAACTTGCTCTGAGTGTAAAATGGGATGAGATCTTCTGCCTCTCGGACTTAACGTAATGTAAGCGAGTGTGAAATTAAAGCGCGCCCGAATAAAGGAGCACCCTTCATTGTGTGTCGGCGGCTTGCTTATCGGTAAACTCAGACAACTGGAACATCCAAAGCCTCCAAACTTGTCGCAATCCCCTTTGTACAGCAAACAATGTAATATCTCAAGCCTCTCAAAGCTGGTGTCACTTTGCCCAACACAGAGGAGCGTCCAAATCTCTTCTTCCTGGTATATAGCAAGTGTGCGTGTTGGGGCCAGCATGTCCATCTAAGCTGAACATGCCACCAACTTGGAGCTCTGCATTGGCAAGGTGCAAGAACAGACCTTCTACATGAGTGAAAATTACTTGAATTCAGAATATGTATCGTGATTTCAGTACGTAGTTTATTTTTTATTTAGTTTTTTTAGGTTCTAGATTTTTGGATTTGTTTCAAAGCATTTCTGATTTCATGGTTAACAATTTGACATTTTTTCTGTATTTTACTTAATAAATGTAAGAAATAGAAATGTATTAAAAGTTTTTCATCATGAGCACCAGGTTTAAATTTCTTGGGTCACTGTTTGTTATGATATCATATTAGATCCAAACCTTTTTACAGAGGGGAATTTTAGATAAAATATATATTACTGGAAAAAAAAATTCCATTTCCATTATTAAAAAAAAAATGCATTTTGAAAAATGCCCAAAATAAATAACGAAATAATGAAAGTTGATTGCATAAAACAAAACAAAAAAAACACTTACGGACTGATTGGGTAATGTTATTGCCTGTTGTGAAATTGTCCAAAAATAAGTCAAATTAGTCAAAGCTAATCAATATTTAAGTTATTTTAATTCATTTGGAGTTTCTATTATTTTTGCAGTGAACATCAACATAAATTCCTCCAGCCTATTGATATTTCACATACTTATCCCGAGAGTTCCTTTAAGCCCATATGTTAATTTGATTTAGAGCATCTTAAGATGAAAAAAAGAAAACGCAAATGTACTGTTATTAATAACCTGAAGTACTTGAGCTGCAACTATCTCCACGACGCCCCCTCCCTCCTCCTTTCCTTCCCTTCTTCCTTCTCCTCTCCATTCCTTCCTTTCTGTCTGTCTGCGCGGTGAATGAGCTAAGTGAAGTGGGTCATGATGGCGGTGTAATCGGCATCCCTCAAACAAACGGCTGACGCTATTATGGGGCCATTGTGTTTGCTGCAGTGATGATCAGATTCAATCTAGGAGGAACATTCTGCGCGGGAGCTATGGCGACGAGAGGAGATAGAGAAAGAAAGAAAAAAGGGAAAAAAAAACTTTGCTATTGTGTTCAGGAGCACTAGATGTATATGCATGCTCTACAGAAGATGCATATCGATTGGAAGGGGCTGCGAAAGTTTAGCGGTTGATATATTATTTGCAGGGAATTCTCTGGCTCAATGGAGAGAGGTGACTACAAAGTGTTGGGTAATGTTCAGAAGGATGTATTTGTTTCAATAAAAGGCAAAGGCGATGCTTCTGGGCGGCACGGGAAGAGAAAATTACTACGGCGCTCCATCCCTTTAACTTCACCTTTTATTTCTACTGTTTGTCGCCGTGATTTGTTATGTTATTGAATGCGCCATTGTGAGGCCTCTTGTACAATACCGGCCAGTAGAAGACAATCTTTGGGTATTGCAGTCATTAGTGTACGCAGTTAGAAGGATTAATGAAGATGAAGAGTAAATCATCATTTGTAAATCCGTAAAAACTTTCCAGTTGAAGGTCTTTTTGAAAAATTGACCAACCAAACCGATGCTAACTGAAGTTTTGGCCCTATAAAAGAATGAATACTATTTTCGTAAATCTCTAAACAAACTTACAATCGTATCTCATGGCATAGTTCTTATGGCCCAGCCAAGCAATTAAGGGCTAGAACTCACAGTTCAATTCCCTCGTCGTCCAGGCCTTTCTGTGTCGAGTTTGCATGTATCTCCTTGTGTCTAGGTGGGTTTCCCCCATCAACCCAAAACATGCACAATAGGTACAATCCTCCAGCTAATGTGGTCCTGACTAAGTCTAGCTCAAGATCATAGAGATGAGTCCCTTGGCGTGGTAGTGTGGAGGCCACTGCTTCTGACAGGTCACTGCTAGATATGTAAAAGGAAAAGGCCCAAAGGACCAGACTCACATATTCGTAAAGTATTGAAAAGTGTGTGTTCTGGATCGTAGGAATGTGTTAGGAAACTGAAGAATAACTTTAGACAACTTCAGAAACAGGCAGACAGTTAAACATCCCTTTGTCATAATAAATGACTGGTAATATTATGCAACCATAACCATATAACCATATAATTCTGCCCTCACATCAACACACATCAGATTAATAATATTTTGCAACACTAAAATACCTAAAACTAATGATAGTGTGTTTTTTTTCCTTCTCTTTTCAGGCCAGCGCCCCTTCAAATGCAGCTACTGCCCGTACAGTGCCTCCCAGAAGGGCAACCTGAAGACCCACGTACTTTGTGTCCACCGCATGCCCTTTGACAACAGCCAGTACCCGGACCGCCGCTTCAAACGCTCCCGGCACGAGTCGGAATCTACGGACAAGAACCAGGATGGCCAGTGGATGAACGGAGGTGCTAACAGTAACGGGGAAGCTCAAGAGTGAACCATCATGCAAAACTAGCATACATTTTATACATTGTAGTTGTCTGGTTTGGATGCTATGGAGATTTTTGCTCAGAACAAAAGTCTTAAGGGCCTTTCCATGCATGGCGGGACAATGGTGGTCTATGCTGTGAATAGACTTTCAAAACCAAGCATTTTTATGTGTTATATTCAACGTATTGTGCTGACGTGACTTTGCTTTTCATTTTAACTGCAAATATAGACGACATAACGTAGAAATAGTACTTTCGCGACAACAAATCACTACAGATGGGAAACAGGGACGCCAAAGGGAAGTCATGCGAGCAAAATCATTAAACATAGACTTTTTTCCTCCAAAAATAATGCTTTTATCAGAAAAATGATCTGCGCCAACGATTTGGTAGATTTGCTGTAAGGGGAGGTGAACGACCACGCCGCCGCCAATAGCAGTATAAGAACATAACACCAGTTTTTGCCATTTTCGACGAATTGTGATTTGTGGCGACAATAGTGACGTGGGTCTATGTTGGTTGGGGAGGGTAGGGTCCTTGGTGCCAGCCTGACTGGAGCTGTCATTGCAGAGGAAATCAATTCAAACAACTCACGAGCTGTACAGCGGTAACCCGACCCCCGACGCTACAGTGTGGTGGGATGAGGGGGGGTCAAGTTAAGTTCCATCAGCTGAACGGAGCCCCACCAATCACGTCCCGTCTTGGATTCTCGCAGTTCTTTCTTAGTTTCTTCATGTAGGTGCACTTGGATGGCCATCGCCGATCAATCACGTGTGTATTTAAAGTAACCATTAAGCCGACGTTATGGGACTGTGCCGATCTGAGTTTGGGACAATTTCATGTCTAGGGGGTCATCTTACAGGCGTCTACGTCCAGGGGCTTTGACTGACTGCGAGGCATTACGGTGATGGATGACAATGTAAGGGCAGTGAAGGCGCAGGAGGACTACGGTCTGGAGAGAGGCAATAACTTGAATCTGGAAAAGTGAATGGATGCTGTGTAAAATGTAATTGGGTCATTATACAAATTATAGGGATATAAATAGCAAAATTAAGGCGAGGCTCTTTTTTATTTCTATCTTTTTTTTGTGTGTGTGTTTTTTGTTTTGTTTTTTTCCTCCAAACATAACAACTTTCACGAAGAAATATCAACATTGTCCAACCTGTACCTAAAGATGCGGATTATTTCATTTAACTAACTTGCACCCATTGGCGTTAACTACAGAGGACGCTTCAAATTGATCTAACAGGATTTTATATTTTTGAAATTCTAACGTGAAATGAGTTAGGAGTAGCTAATAACCAGATGGTTCAAGTCCAGCCCCAAAGAGGTGCAAACTGTGGTTCTGTGTTTGGTCACCCACCAACTGAATCTGCAGGATACTCAGCCTCATCGCACTTTCAGAATCCCATAAGTGATGTTTCCATGAGTCTACAGGGCAGTTTCTAGCTTTGTGGGACCTTGTGCAAGCTTATTATCATTACGTGACATTAGTTTATTTATCGTCTAGACGACTGTATATTTGTCATATACACAAAAAGTATATATATACGTTTTTGGGGGACAGTTCCACAGTCTGTTATATACGTATGTACAGCAGCATGGACCTCTTTCTGCTGGAGCGATGTCAACTTTCATGAGGAGAGATTTTGCCTCAATAATCAGTTTTTAATAATCCAACTTGCCAACTTTATTTTAAACCCATTTTTGTGTATAAAACTAAAAGACAAAAATAGTACTCCATCATCTCCATCTCAGCAGTATTTGGGTATAAAATGTCAAGAGATTTGCAATAATATAAGTATGTTTTCATGCATTTACAGTTTACACTTTGACCCAATTCTTGAATCGTGGTTGCATTTGAAGTTGCGCAAACATAATCATTCATTTCACACTCGCTTCTCATCCCCAATTAACCACTGTACCTTTTTGCTTTTATTTTGAACAAAACAATTCTCTTTGTGTATAGTAAGTACATTTGAATTCATATGGGCCCCGTTCCTAAGGGGCCAAAACAACATAAATCATTGAAAAGCAAAGACTGTTTTGATCTTGCACAAATCAAAATAGCTTCTTGTAACGGCTTTAAAAAAGAACTATGGACTTTGATTGTACTTTGTAGTGCCGGGGGCTGCTGGTACCAACTAAATATGGTTCTTTGTTAAGTGTGCGGTGGTAGTATACGGGCGGCTGGGAGTTATGTGGGCGGGTTGAGAGAGCGTTGTTAATGTTTTTTTGATAAAGAGAAATGATCCGGGCTTGGGGAAAAAGTCAATATCTTCCCGCACAATACCACACACATACAGTACGCATGCGACGCAGGGAGGGAGGTGCAGCCTCGAAACCCTTAGGCCTTACAGCGCCACAGCTCTGTCCAAAGTGGGATTCACAGCAAAATAAGGGAGAGAGGGGAAAGTAAGTGTGCAGAGGAGGTCTAAAGATAGAGATAAGAGGAAGTGTGGAAAGGAGGAGGGACGAGGTTAGGAATTGATTGGGAAGAAAATGCAAGTGTAATGACTGTTAAGGTAAACCAGTAAGAATAAGATACCAATGCTGGCTTTTGAACACAATTTGATCTAAGGACTGCTTATTAAATGTAATGTAATGATTCCGAACAAACCAGCTTAATTTACTCAGAACTAAGGCATCAAGGCTTAAAAATATTAAAGGTGCACGATGTAACATTTCAGGTCGGGTGTGTTCACCACCTACTTTTTCATTTTGTTGCTTGTATTGAAAACATGCATCCTTACAATGCGCAGGCTCAGCTCTCCACACATCAATAACTTGTGACTGACTTTAAAACACTTCGAGGAAAGCAATTAAATCTCCAAGGAGAGAAGCAGGTGGTGGACCCGGTGCTTTTATTAACTGTAAGGGGAGACTGGGGTAAGTTGAGCCACTTTTTGCTGCCACTTTTTTTTTTTTTTGTCATATTAAAAGCACTCTGTGACACATAGTTTAAGAGAAATCGTTCAAAATAATTAAAAAAATATATATATTTTTGCTCAATTTACCCAATTTGTAGGGTAAATTGAGCCGGGTCTTGTGGGGTAAGTTGAAGCACCAAACTAAAGCCTGACTGGTGCTCAAAAATTAATAAAAGTTGTATTTATAATTTTCAAAATGTTATACAGAAAATGGTTGCATCCATCCATTTCCTCCTGCGACCCGACCTCGGATAAGCGGAAGAAACTGGATGGATGGATGCAAACCCAGAATGCTGTTTGGACTTTGCGGCACATATTAAGCATCTAAAGAAATCATTTCAATGAATCAAATTACCAAAATTGAGACACTTCAAGTTAACCTGTAAAAAATATGAAATTTTCTCTTATTTTTTCTTTCTCTTGTTTCTTATGGGAGCCATGGCGGATCAACTTACCCCAGATAAAACAAAATTGCTCTAAATAAAGTTACTTTTTGCAATATCATGGGATCATGATTTAAAGATGTATGCTTCCAATTTATAATGTCATATGCTAATAAAATACTATAGTTTTCGAGATGATTTCATTTTACCCTGGCTCAACTTTACCCAGTCTCCCCTTCTATATATGGATACATGAATGTTTACTGGCCGGGTTGGGATAATCTTGCCCTTCAAATAATATTTCATGGGTCTGGTGTCTTGCCTTTTAAGAAATCATATTTTACCATTAACAAACCAAACTGGAACAGGCTCCTTTTTCCAGTGGAAGTATTTAACTTTCCATAAAAACAACAAACTGGAAAACAATTCAAGTTGTGGCTAATTGTAAGGATAAATTATTGAAAAAATAAATACATAAGTAGCCTATGCCATGTGCACAATGATATTATGACACTGCTATATTTCTGAACTACTTTTTGTCATTTCTTAACAACTGTTACAATGCATGTAGAGTAAATAGTCATGGTATAATAAAGCCTTTTTACTTTCTTTTTACAATCAACAGAAGTCTTGTGCTCACAAATTTTGATGCCACTATGGGGTCCAGTTGACTTGATGTAGTCCATATTCTAAGTCTCTTCTGTGTTGTCAATGACTGAATGTGTGTATCCTTTGATGCTTTTACCGATCATTGCTCTTTTCCTATTTCAAAAGAACTTTTCACACCACTCCATGTTGGCACCAGTGACTTTTGCAGCTCACTAAAGCACGCGGATCCGAGTGGTTTCGTCAGCCTGTTTGATATGAGGCAATCAGTTTTGTTTCAGAGTTGGGAGAATTTGTCGCTTCTCCTCAGTGACCCGTTGTCTTTGTCCATTTGCGAGAACGTTACGGCTCTTACCCCTGCTGTAAACCCAAAATAATCCATCCCATTGTCCCCATGCGCTTTGATCCTCACCCAGCTACACACTGCTTTTCTAATCACTGGTGCTAGTCGGAAATAATGTTATCACAAGTTGATTTGAGATTAAAAAAAAAAAAACTATAGCTATGGGCGAAGTCTTGAAGAGGGGAGATTATATTTAAAAGTGATCTTATTATTTATTGCTACAGTTATGTACATTTGATGTTCTAACAGTCTAACAATCAATTCTACCTGGTGTTGTTTTTCCACAATAAACCTCTACCTCTATAACATGTCTTTGTTTTTTATTTTGCCAAAATTTCTTGTATTATGTTTTTCAGTTTGAGGTCAGCTTGAGGTGTGTTGATAAAAATTGAAGTTAGACACAAAAGTGAGTTGCAGACATTTTTTTTCCCCCTATGGACCTTGTGATAAGGTGCTCAGCGTTTTCAGAGTATCCAACTAAAGCCGTTTGATAAAAAGGTGATCGACTAAGAAGGCTGCTTTGGCTTTTTTCCTGTCAGTTCAAATATTCAAATGGTCAGGACGACCTTAGCTTGAGGATTTTACTTATTGCGCATGTTTTGTGTAATATAATGAAACTCGATTGGAAATGGCTAATTGAGTAGAACTGGATGGGAACATAACAAAAATCCAAATAATTCCCGATTGGAATGTATTAAATGACCTCCAAGACCAAATTGGAACCTGTACCTGACTTTTTTTTCCTTTTAGTTCAGAAAAAAATCCCTTTTACTCCAGGCAGTGCATTTTCAAAAACAAATATTTGCGAAAAAGGAGAATAAATGCTGTTGAGTGTATATTTTAAAGGACAGATAATTGTGTCCAATCAGAGACGCTGGTGGATGAGAACCATGAGGAAACGAGAATAGTGAAGATTATAATGTACAAAAAGTCTATGTAAAACAGTGAAAAAGTCATGAACAAAAACAAGAAACCCAAGGCAGAGCTGAATTTGAAATGTTGTCCCAGGATGAGCGCTTTTTACTGTTAATGGAGAAATAGAGTGCATGGCATATTTAATGGGTTTTGTTTTTATTGTACAGCACTGAATAATTAACTGGGAAGCCGCATGTCACATAGATTTATCTTTTAATTAAAAGAACGTGGTTCGCGCATATTTGAGTGGTAGTCCAAATAAATGCAATATCCAAATTTATGTTTTGTTTATCTTCCTGTTAATTATGCGGAGATTGTTCACTGTACAGCGCTTAATATCCTCGCACTCCGCATCTGTCTCTTCCTCTCTCTTTCCCGCTCCCTCCTCGTAATAACCAGTCAGATTTTATTAATTTATGGATAATTGTGGCTACATGAGTAAGGTGCAGCGTGTTCATATAAAGTGTGATGAATGTGGTGGCCCGCCTGATGCCTCCTCGTGACAGCGTTTGTGTCCTTGTCTTGAGAATTAGACAAATCTCCCATATTTGTTTTCCCATTAGTGCACAGACAAGTGTGTAGCAGATACAAGAGCGCAGACAACACGCAGGAACGATCTCAACCAAGGGGGGAGAATACAACAAGGATGGATCGGACGCCTCGGAGAGTGTTTGAGTTATGGGGAGTTTTGATGCAATCCACTTTTTCTTCATATTTGACTAGAGAGCAACAGAACCCATTCCCTATACTTCTCCCTTTGCAAATGCTTTGTTAATACTCCAAAATAAAATAAAGAAGTTGATGAAATGTATATTAGCGATTCAAATGACGTATGATTTGTTCTTTTGGTCATTATCCAAAGCTCATGACCACTTTCAGACCAGTTCCCTCTCTCACGGTGACTGCATCACTCCAGACGCTGCACTGATCTTCCTGTCAGTCTCACGCTCCATTCTTCCTTTTTCTGGTCCAAAATCATGGCCTCGGATTTATCTGTTTGTCTATTATGCATAGTATCCACTGTTCGGCTCTTTATGTACTCCTTGAGCTGCTGCATCTTGACCAGGTTGTCGTTGCAAACAAGAATTGGTTCTCAATCATCCTGCCTGGATAAACAAAGCTTAAACATATCTGTGTAATCCCTCAGTTGTCCAGGTATGATCCACAGTAAAAAAAAAAGTAAAATCTGTCAACTGAACAAAAAGTTGTTGGAGTGAAGACGTCTCGCTGCTCATCCAAGCTGCTTCTTCAGTTTTGGTCAGATTACTGGTGGACACTGCCTTATATCTATCTGAAGGGAGGAGGCAGACAGATTTGAAAATTTCTTTTACTAAATGTAAACAAAAATAAATACATTTTTATCCAGGTGCTTCATACTCAGCTGCAAACCGCTCCAGTGCATGTCGCAGGGTCTAATTTGACAAAGCCATCAGGGTCACAGCTGAGAAACCTTGTGGTTCATAAACCTTTAGACCATGGATTACTCCTAGAAATTCAATTTAAGACAATGAACAGGACCAGTGACAAAGGGCAGCCCTGACAAAGTCCAGCATGCACTGGGAACAGACGCCATGTGGACAGGAACCCTTGAGCACCTGAAGGAAAGTAGCTCCAGAGTGTCGTGACTAAGACATTGATGCATGGCCCGCTTTCTCCATCTTGACTGTATCTATACGAACCTGGAAATGTATAGATACATACACTATAAAAAAAGTAAACTCAAAACCTGTGGAAGCTGTGGAACCAATGGTAAAATGCATTTATCACAATATAATAATGAATACTTTTGAATGAACATCAACTAAAGTAGTTAGCGTCATAAAATCTCCATTGGTTCTATTAGGTCTACTAACTAACTAGGCTAACTCAGAATTTGTTAAGTTAAGACACCACATTCTCAGGCTCTAAATGAGGAAGATCTCACAAAAGTAAGCAAGGGAGGAAGTTGCTTTAAATGTAAGCATTTCTCCAACAGGTGAGGCAGTGGTACTTAATAGATGCTGATGTCCCTCCAAAAAGACCTTGCCTTAAGACTTTTGTGTTTGTTAATCAAATGTGCCTCTGAACATAAACGTTAACAGAATGTGTCCTTTCAGTGCCTTCTGTCTGTGACGTCTCAATCACTACGCTGACACCTCCAGCCATCAGCGCCCTGACACCTCTGAGGAGATGCTGTGGATGACCTATTTCTCCATCATAATTAACACAAGTTTCCGCCTTTATTCTATGTCCATTAGCAGGGCCCATAGCACTGCTTGGGAAAATGGTCATTAACACAGACAGAAATAGGAACATAAATTTGCTGTTAATGAAAATGTCAATTAGGGGTCTGCTGTGTTAGAGGGGGGCTAAGAGTACCACTGCTGTAAATTAAGCACACACAGCCTCTCCATGGAGAGGGCCAGACATAAACACAAAAATAGCCAGACAGCCCAACCCGAGATGAACCTCATTGTCTTCTCTTTATCACATGGTCAGTTTTTGTGGTTATTCCAAGGATATTTGACCTGTGCATTTGACCCATCATTCAATGCAGACGTAACACCATAGCTGTATATTCACCTATTGCAGATTTTTTTTTAGGTATATACGGAAAACCGGAAAACCCGAAGGAAACCCAACCCAAACATATGGAGAACATACAAACCCGATAAAGTAAGAGACCCCAAGTCAAACACAGGTTGGGACCTTCTTGCTATGAAGAAATGTGCTCGTCATCTATGTCTCTTATCTTTTATTGCAAAAGCACTGCATAAAAAACGAGACTTCTTTGTGTATTGATTTAATTTTATTTTTACATCTCTTTATTGGCGAAAAAACACTTTCTGAAGCATAAATATAAAAAATAAGACTATTCTAAAGTGATGTTTACATGACAATTTGAAAAAAAAAAAAAAAAAAGCAGCATGTTCCAGTTATTACTCCTTTCCTCCTGCAAGCTATTTAGCGTGTGGCACCCTTGGGTTTGACGAGTTGTTCTGATATTTTTATTTACATATTTAGATCATT
>KN471185.1:2277-22040 GCA_000787095.1 Periophthalmodon schlosseri
TTTGACGGAACCAAACTCTTTGTATTTTCCCCCCCAGTTCCACTTTGACTTGTGCGGCGAGAGAGTCTTTGCTTTGTTGTTTATAGCAGGTGTGTGTGTCCAAAAAGCTTAAATGAGAAGCAGGCAGGAGCGCGCATGTGTGTTTGCTCGTGCGGCATCTGAACATCGGCGCTGACAGCCTTATCAAGCCGGAGCAAAGTGTTTCTAAAGTGCTACTATCTGTGCAGGGAGGCAGCTGGAGGATTGGAGTTGAACCGTGCGTGGCAGTGGGTAACTCTGTCAGCCTAATGCTCTTAACACAGCCGCCTAATGATTCATGAAGTATGCTAGTGCTGGAATTTCTCCCTTTATAGCTTCACTGCAGTCCATATTTATTAACAACACAAGCACAAGCAGTAAAATCTCTGTATTATTGCTCTCGGGGATGTTGGAGCAGTTGTTTCATGTATAGAAAGCAGTTAGCAAGTTTCTCCATCGAAAACTGTCTGTGTCTAGAAATGCAGGGCGCCTTCCTATACTTACAGTAGACAGTGTGGGAGGTTTGTGCAATAGGCCTCCAGTGATGTATGTTATTGTACAGGATTCAAATTGCACTTTGTAAATACTTTACTAGAAGTACTAACATGAGGTAATAGTAATTTTTTGCTGTTTCGTTGCTGGTAATTGCAGGTTGCAGTGGGAGGAGTCTCAGTTGAAATTTTGGTTGCGTTAGTTCTCGTTCCGCAGAGACGTTAGAAGTAGTTTTAGTAAGTATTTAGCTTAAGCGCTAGCAGTAGTAGTTAGCTGTACAAGTAGTGATAGTAGATTACATTAGAGTCAACTGCATGTAGTACTAATACTTCAACTCATCATATTTTGAAGAACTTGTATCTGTTGAAAAAAGTTAATATCTTCTTGTTGCTGTTTGTTTTTTTTTTTAAACCTAAATATTCTGAGAGTAATATAGAAATTAACCATGCTCATTACGTTATATAACTTTTTATTCTTGCTCGGAGGACTTCACTGCATATAGACGATCTTCTATATCACAATTTTGCATATCTCCAAAACTAAAAACACTATATTTTAAACTTTTTTTAATCTCTTTTACCTGTAAATGTACTACATTTTAGGATCGTTACTCCTGTCTGCCGATATTTCCTCATATGTCCTTTGGCAAAAACTTCACCCACGTCGCCTCGTACGAATACGGCGTGTGCGTGACTGTTGACGGCGGCGGGAAAGGCCGATGGCACAGATTGGCAGCCTGGCTTCCGTCAGTCTTCCCCGGGGCAGTTTACCACCGCCGGGTGTAGAGTGAATGAATAATGCACCGCTGTGGAATTTCTACAAGCAAAACAACTACAGAATAAAATGAAAAACTGTGAAGTTGTCCGGAATCAAAGAGTGTGATTTATTAAAGCAATTGCGCCGCTACGTAAAGAGCTACCAGTACCCGGTCTATATGACAAAGTATAAATAGGGAAACGCACTGTAAGTAAAGATTTCCAAATTGTAAAGCGATTTTGAGCGTCTGGAAAAGTGCTATATAAGACTTATGCATTATTATTATTATTATTTCCCCAGTTCTTGTAGAGAGCGGGGCAGTAGTTTTAACATGTCTCTTTAAGTCGCCTTAGTGTGACTATACGGGCTCTGCAGAGTTGTGGCGCTGCATGCAAGAGAGTGCAATGCTGCGGAATAATGCAGTACTTTTCCCAGTCCCTCATCCGTGACAATGTGGAGCTTTTCGTCACTCCTTCTCCAAGTCCACTTCACCGGCCTCCAGCAGAGACACACTGATACCTCGGTCTCTGTTTGCATCATCACACACATTTTAAACTGTTTTAAGTCTTACCACCAAAAGGACGGAGCGGTCGATCTAGAGAGGGGGTCGCAAATGGTGGCGTAAGGACCAAAGAAGATCGCGTTTGGACGAAGTGGGTGGTGAAAAGTATTGAAAATCAGATACTAAAACTGGTATCGAAACTAGATACTCATTTAAACAAGTATCAGTTCTTTTAAACGTCTCATAAACAGGACAGAGTTTGATGTTTCCTTTGACCTTGAGTTTTATCAGAACTAGGCTTAAGCTGTGGTGGAATGTAACAAAGTAAAAGTAGTAAAGTACTGCATTTAAGTACAAATATTAGCTATCTGTACTGTACTTAAGTCAATTTTAAAGTAGATACTTCTTACTTTTACTTCACTACATTTGAGAACAGTATCTGTTCTTTCTACCCTACTACATTATTTAACAGGACTGAAAAGTAAAAGTATTTTTATTATTGTCTGAGACCTGCTGAAAAGGCTGAGGGTTTATTAAATATACAAATAAAGAAAAACTAGAAAAACTGTTGATTCAGTTTTTTCTATTGAACAAAATTCAGCACAAATCTCCATCAAAATCTCTACATTTGAAGTTTTATAAGAGCTCAGAATCTAATAGAAATACTTCTACTTTTTTAACTGGTACTTTAATACTTTTACTGAAGTAGATTTTTTCATGTGATACTTTTACTTCTGCTTAAGTATTATTTTTTTCCCCCTCTGGTATCTCTACTTTTACTTAAGTAACTAAATTGAGTACTTCTTCCTCCGCTGACTGTAAGACCACATTCTAACATAAAGAAAGTACTATTATTTAGTGTTGAAAATTACAGTTTGTTTTCTAAAAAAAGATCATTTTTATTTTCATTGTGGTATCGAAATCAGTATCAAGCTTATTCCTTAGTATCAAAATCCAGCTTGACATTTCAGTATCGTGACAACGCTAGAAGGCTTCTAATGATTTATTCTGTACGAAGTGGATGACAATACAATGATCTATAAAGGTCAAACAACCAGACCAGTGATTCACAAAATGCAAAATGTTAATTGCCTTAAAGCACATTCCACACAATGCTGCAAATTATTATTATTATTCTTATTCAAAGTTAAATCGTTTGGTCCAAAGCCAAGTTTGTAGCTGTACACGTGCGTCGTATTTGTCCTGATAATATCACTGGTTCTTTCTGGGCAAACCTCCTTTTTGTCTGACTTTGACCTACATGAATGAAGGTCGCTCCTACATGGGGAGTTTAGTTAAAATGGCATCTGAGTCAGAACTTCAGCTGGTCCAAACATCCTGTGTGCAAATGACATTAAATTAGATACAATTTTCTCGTAAAGCATCATTATGAGAGTCCCTGCTAAATTACATCTATTGTCAAACTGGCTTCTTCTTTGGGATAAAAGTTTTCCATTTCTTAAAGAATGCTGTGTACCAAAGCTAATTCCAGTATCTTTCTCCCTAGTTTATATTTTAATCCCTATTTCTGTACACGCATTAATCATCTATATATTTGTGTTAAACAGTAAATGGAAAAGCTATAGAAATTATAAATTTTAAACGGTCATATTTTTATGTAGCGCTTTCCCACCTTCAAGTCACTCAAAGCGCTTTACATCAAGGAACCGCTCACTCATTCACGCACACATTCATACACGGGCGTACGCAGGCACTGGGGGCGAGGCGGGTTAAGTGTCTCGCCCAAGGGCACAATCACAGTCAGTGAATGTGACCGTTCAACCGATGACGTTTATGTCGAGAGCGGGATTCGAACCGCCAACCTTCAAACGCTCTGCCAACTGAGCTACTGCCGCCCCCAATAAAACATGTTATCTTGAAAGGTTAGAATCATAATTATAAAGTGTTAGTTTTATACAGTGCTCTTCCAGACACACAAATTTGCTTTATAATTTTGTGCATTATTCATTCACTCTATTGTAGCCACAGTTGTCGTGAGGCAGACTGACGTAAGTGAGGCTGCCGATCTGCACCATTGGCCTTTCCGACCACCGCCAACACTCATACACAGGCAATGTGAGGGAAGTGTCTTGCTTAAAGGTCCTATATTACGCAAAATTGACTCTTGTGAGCTTTTAGCCACGTTATAATGTTGTTACCTCCTCAAAAACACACCTTGGAGTTGTGTTTGTTTCATTCACACATGTTGGCGTAAATCTGCATTATTAGTCTGTCTACATCTCCAAAGCTCAAAACGCTCTGTTCCACCTTGTGATGTCACGAAGCTGTTGTTTTAATGTTAACGCTTCCCTTTTACCTTTTGTTCAGTAACGATCGGCAATTCCAGAGCTGAAATTACCCAAGTGATTCTAGTGAATTTGGATGGAGTTTAAAAACATAGTTTAGCACTTCCTGTATTACCACGTGACATCACAAGGTGGAACAGAGTGTTTTCAGTTTGAGAGAAGAACTCAGCCTAAATATGCAGGGTTTGTGTGTTAAACATGTGCGAACGAAACAAAACACGACTCCAGGTCTGTTTGCGACGAGGAAACAACATTATAACACAGATCAGAAAACAGCGTAACACGGGACCTTTAAGGACACAGTGACGTTACAGTCGACCACGATACGAGTCGATTGAATTTCTTCTCAGGTAAATAATCAGATTTTTTCCATGCAGGCCTGTTCCCTCATTAGTCCTGCTCTGTTGCGTAGCTGTGATTTTGTGCATAATAAAGGCCTTTAAATAAAACAGAATCAGAGGGAGCGGCATCTGGAGGGGGAAGATAAACAGAAGTCATGCCTAAATGTCAACCGTATCCAAGTTTATTCTGAACATGAGCCTATTTGATTTGTAAGGACGTAGCATCTGTTCTCTTGTTTTCTTTGGATTTCTTATGACTCTGGATCATTTTCCCTCATTATAAATTGGGTTGGCAGTGACAGTGGCACACCTGTAATGTGACTTACCATAAATACGCAGTATGAGTTAACTTTACAGTTGGTAGTTTTTTCTAAAGTTTGCGTCGTTTTGGTTTTGTAACAGATATTGGTTCAGGTTTGGTTGACTCAAACTTGGATGTGATGTGATGTGTTTTGATAGTTTTGATTTGTATTCATGTCTTTTCTTGGGTCAGGAGTTTGAGACTGGATTTGAAACAGTAAACCAAAGAACCAGACTAAAATACCTGCTTGTGAATTTTTGTCCAAAAGCAAAGCTGGCGTTCGTTTCACCTCAAGGTTTCAAGTTTCCTTTTACCATCACAAGTTATTTTATGTCCAAAATAATCCGTTCTTTTGGTGCATTGTCTGAAAATTGCACCATCTCAACATGACCTTGATCTTGACCTGTTTTGTGCTATGGCATAGTGGCTGATTGACTAGCATTTTCTCCTCACAGCAAGAAGGTTCTGGGTTTGACTCCCTTTCTGTGTGGAGTTTGCATGTTTCTCCTCGTGTCTGGCTGGGTTTCCTCCATAGACTGTATAAAGAAGTGGACTAAGGGAGTGTGACGTCACCCATAGCGTTCGGCTCCAGTCAAATGAAGCTCACCGAGGCTAGAGCAGTTATAGCGGCGACAGCGATGTTGAAGGTAACGCCTCTTCCCGCCCGCACCGCTGGTTTAGCTGGGAACGGGCGCTTAGCAACGCTGTCAAACAAACCTGTTGCTAACGCTACAGGGAGCGACCTCGGGGAAAGAAGGCGCCTGATTTGTCTGTTATAAAGGTTCATATCTTGATTCACGGACACAATAGCGAAATAAAAATACCAGGATCAAGTTCATGTTTATACGAACATTTTAAGACCAAAATGATGAGCCTGACAGCAGCAGTTACAGCGAGAGGGGCAACAGTTTTTCAGTAGAAAGTAGATGAAGAGTCGATGGAGCCGGAAGCTTGCCCATGAGCACTTCCTGTTTGGAACGCGGTGGCTAGCAGGTTAGCTATGTCCATTTATATATACAGTCTATGGTTTGGTCTGGGGACTCTGATTTCCACCATGAACCCAAAACATGCACAATAGGTAAAATCCTCCAGCTAAGGTAGTCCTGACCAAGCCTAGCTCAAGATCTGGAGATCTTTGCCCCAGCGAGTGAAGAGTGGATCAAATGCAGAGGACATTAAAGTTTACGTTAGCTTTGAACTCAAACGGCAACCTTTGCTCTAATCTCTAATTCCAACTTTTATCCTATTCCGTACACTCTTTGGTGATTCCTCCAGCTAAGATAGTCCTGACCAAGCCTAGCTCAAGATCTGGAGATTGGTCCCTGGGTTCCCACTGCTCCCGATAGGTTTCCCCCCCGAATGAAGAGTGGGTCAAATGCAGAGGACAGTAAAGTGCACCTCAACCTTAAACTCAAACTGTAACCTTTGCTCTATTTTTAATTCCAACTTCTATTCCATTCTGTACCCTCTTTGGTGTTTCAGACTTGAATCTGAAGCAAAGTTCTTGATTGTGACGGGAGAGTTAACTAGACCTCCGTCTATTATGTGTTATAAAACGTCTAGTCTATTCAAACACCACTCGTAGTCACATTAAAAAAACCTCTGACACTGACTCTTTTCAAACCAGCTCCTTTAAAAGCAAAATAGATTTATTCACTCTGTTACATTATGGCTGTTTAGAACCACGGGCTCCTCTCTGCTTGTCCATTACACGCAACCAAGCATACAAAAGCACAGATAAACATATGTAAATGTATTCTCCAATTCACAGATACTTCAGCTACAGTATGCGTTAAATAACCCTCGGAGGCATTTTCGACACTAATGGTTCAATAGTAACAAGATGCGCACGCACACTCTGACAGACACTCGATTACTAAGTTTGTAACATAACAAGGCGCCTAAATAGGATAACCCCAGACAGCCTGATAATGGTTTAAATCAAGTCTTATCAGCCCATATATATATATAAAACAGCTTGTGTGCCTCTGTCTGCGTTGATGGCGCAGCTCGATACCCCCCATGCATTTCTCAGTCCCGTTTCTTTGTTTTTCCTTTATTCCCAACCACCTGTCGATAATGTGTCAATTGAAACTCAGCCAAGAGCCCGTGGGCATAAATTAACAGTTCTGTGGGGTAGCGACGATCGACTTTAAAATATAGTTTAGTTTTTAAATGCATCCGTTTTTTTTAAACACTTGGAGCGCGTCGTTAACTTTCGAGGAGTTCGTCTGATGTGAGTGAATGTGGGTGATTGTCTGTCTGCGTGTGTCACTTCTCTGACGGTAACAATAAGGGGATATAAAGTGGTAAACGCGTGGTTATAAAACATGTTGTAACCGTGTTCCTGTTCGCTTTCTTTGCAGCTCTTCAGATGAGCAGTATCGTTGGAATACACAAGGTAATTATATGTAAAAGAGAACAATTAACACAACATTAATCATAATAATAATCAGAAGAGTCATTTTTTAAATAAATGGATCCTTGCTCCTCCTTTTGGTCGTGCTTGTTCTAAAAATCTGCCTGTAATGCTTGAGTTTTTCCTGTGCATTACGTCACTTTTCTGATGCTCGTCTCCGCGGAAAGGTTATGGCTTTATCTGGAATGTTCCGCAATCTGGCATTAAGTTTATGTGTTAAGGGAGAAGAGCAGGTGACGCCACACGACCCGGTTAAAGTCAGATGTGATTGATAAGTTTAATGCCATGCTGTGGGACATTCCAGGCGAAGGATTAAACATCTCCATGTAAAAAAGCTGGAAATGAATGAACCCTGCACCAGAAAAGTTCCATAGTGCACCTTTATAAAGAGAAATATCCACGTTTAACACCAGGTTGTGATTAGTATATAATGGGATAGACGAGCTGGAGATATTTAGCAGTGTTTGATCCTGTGTATTCATTTTATAAATACAAATCTGAGAAACGACACAAATATTTATCTGAATTCACATGTTGTCGCCGTTTAAGCCGTCTTTCTGACCAGCTTTCCTTCGCTGTGCAGCAGATGGGCAGAAGGATATCGAGGATGAGCTGACCACAGGCCTTGAGCTGGTGGATTCTTGCATTCGTTCCCTACAAGAATCTGGCATCCTGGACAGTGCTGACCGTAAGTACAATCCAACCATCTTCTCGTTCATTTGCACAAAACTGAAGCAGATTCTGAGTTTGTTGTTTGTTACCATAGACTGTATAAGTGAGCATGGGCGCGTTTCTGGTTCCTTCGACTCTGGCTTAACACCTCTTTCCGTAACTGCTGCTGTCAGACTCGTCATTTTGATCTTAAAATGTTCGTATTAACCCGCTCTACATGATCCTGGTGTTTTAATTTCCCTATTGTGTCCGTAAATCAAGATACGGACATTAATAAGAAGGAAATCTGGTGCTTTTTTTCCCCGAGGTCGCTCCCGCTAACGTTAGCAACAGGTTTGATTGACAGCGTTGCTAAGCGCCCGCTCCCTGCTAAACCAGCGTTGTGGGCAGGAAGGGGCGTTACCTTCAACAGCCTCGCTTCGGACTGGCTCTTTGGTTGCTATGATACTCGTGGTCGGGATTCCAAATATGAAACTCTGCTCCAAATTGGCCCCTATAACTGCTCCGGCCTCGATGAGCTTCATTTGACTGGAGCCGAACGCTGCGGGTGACGTCCACTTCTTTATACAGTCTATGTTTGTAATTAGCAGTTATTTAGAGATGCTGTGCTAAAAAATCTAATTGGTACAACAGATGTGAATCTGACTATTTTCTAATAACTATAATATTATATTGTTTTTCATTTTTCCTTGATTTGTTTTGTTTGTCAGTGCCATGTAAGAAATACAACTCTAAAACCGCTGTCTTTTATAATGAGCCAAAATCAAAATGAGCGTGAGCAGAATAAGCAGAACACCCCACTTTGCACCAAATCCCACATGGATCTTGGACAGTTTACGTCAAGACAAGCTGCCAATATTATGATCAGTTGTACAATAAAGTGCCAGTGCTTTATTCCTAGAGTCCATTTAAACTGATTTGCGGCTCTCCGTGGCTGAGTGTTGCGATACTCTGAGGAAATCAAAGGCGTGATTGGCACGCGGGCCGCTGTACGTGCACTAGCGTACGGGCCGCTGTACGTGCACTAGCGTACGGGCCGCTGTACGTGCACTAGCTAAACGGGCCTGGCATTTTCACTGCAGGTCACTGGTTTGGAAGACTGCATCCCATTTTCACTTATTGTCTGCTGACCTTTTAGATAGTTGATATTGCTTTAATGGATGGCATTTCAGAAGTGGCCAGGCTCATATCGCTCTGCACAATGTGACACATGTTTTGTTTTTTATTCATGTTAAAACACACTTAGCTTTAGCTGCTGTATGTTTTAATCTTTTTATTTGGAATATAAACAAATACTTCAAATACAATATAATAGGTTTTGCAGTTTTGTCAATAGTGAAATAGGTATTTTCACACATTTTTGTGATCTCACTGAGGCACAAACGCACATAACAAGCTCCCGTCACAACAGAGGTATAGATCCACTTAGACACAACCTTTACTCAAATGTTTTGCCAATACCAGTATCTTTGTACAACTCAATTCAAAACTTTGAAAAGCCATTTTAATTTTGTCTTCAATTTAAATGAGTACAAATCTCAATTATAATCTCATTATAATGTAATGGACTGAGTCAGCGTGAGCCTGGTCTGACTCAGTTTAAAACAAACATTTTGTTTTCTGAAAAGCTAAACTAATTATGAAGGTGATATTGCGTTCCTTAAGTGTCAACATAATGTGGAGTCTGGCACTAGCTGTTTTCATATGCACAGACACATTTCTACATACTTGATGACTTTCCCTTCACAGACAGATTCTGCTCTTACATCATACGCTGTGACTGATACAGTTTAGCCAGGACTGTGCAACGAACACCAGAACTGACGATAAAATTGGGAGCCCACTGAGTGTGTGTAACTGAAAGTGCAGATTAATAATTCATAAAAAGCAAGCAAGGAAGAGAAAGATGAGTCTTTTGTGAGGGCGAGAAGCAGAGGAGTTGATCCTGGTTCACAGCGCTAAGACTCATAGTTTGAAAAGGATTCTGGCAGAGTGTGGGGGATATAGAGATATGGAGATGAATAATAAGGAGCATTTGTTATATAGGGTTTGTGAAGAAACGAACACGTCAATGAGCTCTGCTGTATGTATTTTCTATATATTTAAGGACGCGGATTTTAAAGTTTGACAAAACGATGGCGGGTTGCTGCTCCTCTTCTGCCATCTTTAAAAACTGGGATGTTCTGTAATGTATTCAGTGAAGGAAAGAGAGTAAAAGTGGCAACTTGATCAAATATTTATGCACCGCCAAGAGCACAGGTCATGGACCTAACTGCCCTTCAATAAAAGTAAACCGTACAAACACCCACACACACGCACACACACACACACACACACACACACAACAACTGCTCATTCACTCATCTGCCTGCTGCATATAGTGGGATGTATTACCTCAGTGATATTCTCCACACTTGAGGTAGTTAAGTTTTTTCAAGTTTAAACTTCTGTGTGTCGACTAAATCTTTTCAGATATATCGCATTACTCTTTTATTGTCTTCCTGAATAAATTCCTAAGTTGGTTAAAACTATAATTCAGTGCCTTTGCTTACGACGGCATCAGACAGAATTACAACCACAACAATGAACCTTTTCAGAGACACTACTTTATTTGTCAGTTGTTTAGTCCATTACAACTTTTATCTGCCCAAGCCCTGCCATCCAATCCATCCTCTGGCTCTCCCTCTCCTCCTATACTCTCCATATTCCACTGCTCCTCTTTCGTTCTGCTAATAAATTATGTATGCCATCTCCAACTCACAGAGTGCTGCACTGCTGCACTATCTGCTCTAAATTGCCGCTCTCTCTCTCCCATTTTCCTCTCAATCGCTCCCTCGTCTTCTCTCACTGTTAATCTGTCCTCCTCTCTACTCGCACCAACTTACTCTTTTGTGTCTTTTTTTTGCGTTCTTTTTCAAATATTGACAAACTAAACTCGTCGCTCGTCTCTCCCCCTCTATTGCTTGTCCGCCCCCGACTCTCTCCGCTATAGGACCAGCTCTTCTTTCCCAGAGTTCCTTGCAGCTCAACTCCACCCCGGAGGCTTCGCTCCAGTACTCTGCCAGCTACCATAGCAACCAGACCCTCGCCCTCAGTGACAACATCTCCTCCGCGGCAGCCCCTCAGCGCAGCGGGCAGGTCGGGGGAGCCGTGCACAGCTACAACCAGGTAGGACCCCGTCAGTACGTAAGGGAGGGATGGAGAGAGCTGGTAAAATAACACTGAGAAGAGGTGGGTAGCATCTGTGACACTTGTATAGAGTGAATGGCTATCAATCTTTGGAGTGCCTGTTTGTGCAATACTTGTTTTTGTTAGGTACTTTTTGAAATAGTTTGTTTAGTCCTGGATTATTTGAGAACTAAACGATGTTAACAGGCTCATTTATGTTTGAACGTTGCCACTCGAGCCTATAAAGTCGGTGACATCAAGACGTACCATAGTATTTGTGAATCCCTCATCTCCAGTTCTACCAGTCTGTATTTACAATCATATGGGGAACTTTATTGGGGAAAACCTTTAAAGAATGCATTTGTAGCTTGCTTCTTTTCCACTGATAAACATCTTGCAGAGTACATTTACCTGGGTGAAAATCCGCGCTTACTTTATTACGTTGTCCTTGGTTTCAATTAGACTCCAGTGTCTCCGTTTAATAGGCGTTTGCGTTTACGACCACACAAACGCTAGCATGTTTGTCTACCTTATAGCTTGTAGCTTGTCAAGCAGTAAACGTAAACAAGCAGTCTTTTCCAAAACACATTTTACCTCCAGCTAGCTTCCCCGATTGTCCATTCTCTGACATTTACTTTGCATAATTGAAAAGTTAAAGATACGGAGACCAGCACGCAGGAAATTCTATGTATGAAAGTCATTTGTAGTTTCATATTTCTGCTGTGTCTGTCCTGCCCTTTACACCTCCTCCCTTCCTCCTCTGCCCCATCCGCTCTCCTCATCATCTCTGTATGTGTGTGTGTGTGTGTGTGTGTGTGTGTGTGTATTCCTGGTGCTGATGTTTTTGGCTTGTCACTGTAATGGGGGCAGCCTTGTCAGCAGCGGGGCTCGTTGTTCATGAAAAGCCCTCTACACAGGCCACTGGTGCTGACAGCCAGGTGCAAACCACATACATGGACAATAGCTTATTTTGGGCGTTCGTTATGAGGGATTTAAATGTCATGGGATTACAATTGGGGTTGGCACTGACGCGATAAAACACGCATCAGTTAAATCGTTATACCTATGGTTCAGTGTAGATTCTTGTGGTGGTCTGCAGAACGGAAGGAGCGTTGGCTTAAATCCCAAAAGCATTTGAATTAATCACAGCCTAGTTGGAATTTTTTATATTAAAACAAAGATGAGCAATTTATTTTAGACGCAAATGGGGTTGGCAAAAAATGTTCCTCCCACATACTAATTAATACTGAAACTTTGAAATTTTGAGTAGTGCTAATGAAAAAATATACATATCTGGCATCTCAATTTGATCTTCATTGGAACTAGTGTAGGTTATGTTGTAATATATTTATCTGTCTCAAAAATTACAGCGTGAAAAGTAATAAATTATGTGTAGCTATGGTTCTGGTATCAGAATTGAGAAAGACAATGGTAGATTCAAACGATTGGTTGGTTGATCTGGTAGGACCATAGACTGTATATATAATTGGACATAGCTAACCTGCTACCATCGGCGCACTTCTGGCTCCATCGACTCTGGCTCCAATTCACTTTACACTTACTGTAACTGCTGCTGTCAGGCTCGTCATTTCGGTCTTAAAATGTTCGTATTAATCCGGTCTATATATTTATGTCGCTACTGACTTGTAAGTCAAGATATGAACATTAATAACTTAAATCTGTAAGTCAAGATACGAACATTAATAACAGACAAATCAGGCGCCATCTTTCCCCGAGGTCGCTCCCGCTAGCCTTAGCAACAGGTTTGATTGACAGCGTTGCTAAGCGCCCGCTCCCTGCTAAACCGGCGGATTGGCTCTTTAGTTGCTACGATACTCACGGTCGGAATTCCTAACATGAAACTCGGCTCCAAATTGGCCCCTATAACTGGCAGCTACTTCTTTATACAGTCCATGGCCAATACACAACAATTAGCAATGAACTATTTTGAAGATATTTGAGGAAGCGGCGTCAGCATGTGTAAATTTGTCAATGGCTCCGCTCCTCTGGGGGATATTTATAACCCTGAGAGGACCTGCTTTAATAATGCATGAAAACATGGCACCTCAAACATCTTAGTGTTTTACTGAGCGACGCCCGGATCCATTCAGCGACACGGGCCAGAAACAGCCCTCGGCCTCACACGGTTTCATGAGCTTTGTGTATTAGTTAAGCCAGCCAACAATTCGTCTACACTCATCATTTATTTAGCTGTCCATCTATCCATTCATCCTTTCCCTTCCCTTCTTCCCTCCTCAACTCTTAAGTCCATTTATGTTTCACTTTGCATCTTGATGGCTCTAGCACAGCTGCAGTGTTCGACACATAAAGCATTCATAAGTTTCCTAGACTAGTTTTTTCTGTGTCTTGAGTCTCATCTCTTGGCTTCATAACCTACTAAACCAACACAGGGGCCTCTTTAAAGCGGTTTTATAGTGTAGAGAGTGTTACCAAAAGAGCCTGGACTGTTTTAATATTACACTTTCTAATAACCCTTGTCCCCATGCGATAAAACAAGATGATTGTACTGGATGATGTACAAAATGTGCGTTTACTGTGGGCGTAATTAAACTATAAGAATATCATTAGGAAATCTTTTTAAAATAACTGTAATTAGTTATTTAAATCTTTACATTTAATAAGATCAAACCATCCCACAACACAAACACGATTATTATACAATGGAATAGGAAGTAAATGTGGCTTTTAATGAATACAGGATTTCAGGAAAGTACTTCACTACATTTGAGAGCAGTATCTGTACTTTCTACTCCACTACATTTTGAACTGGGCTGAAAAGTAAAAGTATTTTTCATTATTGTTTGAGACCTGCTGAAAAGACTAAGGGTTTATTTTTAACACGTTCATAATTTGAGCAAAACAAAAATATACAAAGAAAAACAATTGATTTAATTACGTTCATAATTGAGCAAAACAAAAATATACAAAGAAAAACAATTGATTTAATTGTTTCTGTTGAACAAAATTCAGGACAAATCTTTATCAAAATCACTACATCTCAAAATTTGCCTGAAATACTTTTACTTAACGGGTACTTTAATACTTTTTCTTAAGCTGATTTTTTCATGTGATACTTACTTACTTTTACTTGAGTATTTTTTTGCCCTGGTAAATGTACTTTTACTTAAGTAACACAATTGAGTACGTCTTCCACCACAGATGAATAGTAGCACAATTCTGTCACATAACATCTCATCATCTAATCATCTATGAAAATATAACAGTAATAAAATAAAACCTTATCTTAAAACATTATACAAACCAATATAAGTTTGCAAACCACTAGGCCTGTCACGATAACACATTTTGAAGTGCGATATATTGAAGTAAATATAGACGATAATCGATAATATAGAAACCAAACCATAAAACACAATTATCCCCAAAAACTATTCTAAATGTACAAAATTGTTAAAAAAAAATATGAGCTGCAATAAGTAAATCACAGTTTAATCTGTAGTGAGTCGCAGAGTTCAGCCTTCTACTCAAATCTCATAGAACTAGTCCAAAGAAAAAGTAGCACGATTATTGTCTCTCGTGTCATGTACTGAACCATAAGTCCATAAACAGTGTGTCCGTAAAGTCTCTTTACAATTTAAAATTGAATTACAACAGCAATTGATAAGATACATCAATTCGATTTGTTCTGTTGTACTCAGTGGTTGTAGAAGTTTTTAATCACATTGCATTTTTCGTGAGTTCCTCAATCAAACATTTCCAGACCGTTTGAAGGGATGGACCATTTCCGTAGCCACTGCGTTCACCAGATCTCACACCTCTGGATTTGTTTCTGTGGGGCTATGTTAAAGATGTCGTGTGTCAAACAAAGATACGGGACTTAACTGAACTAAAGCAAAAGATATAGATGCGACTGAACCATTGATGAGGCTCTGCTACAGCGAACATGGCAAGAAATCCAGTCCCACCTTGATGTGCTTCGTGAACTAATGGAGCCCCATATAGAGGTGGATTAAATGAGGTAAAACACTTTGGAAACCGCTGAGAACAATGGAACAAGTCTGATTAATATATCTTATCAACTGCCTTTGTAATATGTTTTTTATTGTAAAGAGACTTTATAGACACCCTGCATAATGAGTCATAGAAGTTCATAATTCAATCTTCTGCAGCTCAGATCTCATCATAGAACAGAAAAATAACCAACATTTCCCACTAGTGCAAAGAAAAAGTCCCCACGATATATATTGACCCAAAAATGATTGTCCCATCTGTCACGTACTGAACGATAAGTCGATTTCGCCTTCATCGTGACAGGCCTACGAACCAGTATCTGTGACGTAAGCAGGTTTTCAAAATGGACTCCCCAGATGTGAGGTATTTGAGGTAAGGTTACATTAGGTTGGAAAGTAGTGGCTCGAAGTCTCTGTGTGAACTCAGTTAGTCCATCACCTTTTCTTTCACTTTCAGCATAAGGCTAAATACGTCTTGATGATCCTCTGGCATATGCTCTCCTCCCTGTCTCCGGAGACTACACTGTATTAGGATAGAGCTGCGTGTGATGCTTTGAAGGCACAGTTTGTAACACAGTTATTTTGCCTCTCAAACTAGCACATTACTTTTCCCTCTGTATAAACTCCCTGCATATTTCAGAATAAGTGATGAGCTCACATTTGCATTTCTTTCTACTTATCTATTTTTAATCTTGCCTCAAATTAAAACAACTCAAGACTGATGGTTTGTACTCATGGCACACATAGAAAATCATTCTGAAAACCTTAAATCAATATGAGCTATCAATGTGCAAATGGTGTCTTTTGGAATTTCGCAAGATTTCAATTCAGAATTCACTTTAATGTTATTTTAACTGTGATGGGTGAAGTAGTTTTCAGACAGTAGGTGGGGAACAAGGCTTAAGAGATTTGCATTCAACCAGCAGTGCTCCAGGACTCTCTGGTCTATCTCTACAAGTCTCTTTGAATCAGTCTTAAGTTTTCTGTTGGGATTTCATTACTAGCTTGTCTGGGTTCATCCCTGACTCTACCAAGTTCTGACTCAAGTCATTGTGCATAACGTTTTTGATGGCCCTTACTTTATATTCTCTTTTATCCTATTTCTTGCCTCTAATACCGTCTCTTTCTCTCTCCCTCTCGTCTTCTTCTTCGTCTTCTTTCTCTCTCTCTCCTCCTCGTGCTTTCCCCGCTCTCTCTCTCGCTCTCCGAATGCCTCCAGGTGACATCGAGTCGTGCGGCCCAACAGCAACAGTCACAATCTGGAGCGGGGTCAGGTAAGAACTCCGACAATTTTATATTTCAAGTTTTATCTGACATTCATCTGACACGGCTTGCATGCGCAGACCCGGACTGACGTGCAAAAATTTAGGGGCAGGACCGGACTTGGATGTGTAGAGTTTGTGTAAAATTGTCCTTTTGCTGATCTAGAGTTTAGGGATCAGTCTCAAGTACAAAGTTAAAAAAAAACCTCACTCAAAGGCGCTGAAAAAGTACAAAAAGCAATTAAAAGCTTTTATTACCACATGGCGGGTAAAGTTCAAATCCCCCTTCGGCCTTCATCAGGGTGAACTCCAGATGGCTGTCGCAGAGCGGATATAAAGTCGTAGGTGTCGGTCACGTGATCAAAGTGGGCGGGCACACCGTCACCTGGTGCATGATGGGACATGTAGGCTGAGCATAGTTTGGTTCTTAACGAGACATTTAAAACGTTTATATTAGTGTAAATAACAACTACATAATAGAAAAAATACAAAAGCGCTGGAGATGGATCATTTTCTAGAGGACGAATCTTAAAAAATATGAAAATATGCTATGTAAAAAAAGTAGACATTGGTTTATAATTATTTAGATAAGTTTACAGCATGTGGTTTTAGAGGAAGGGGAAGTAACCGAACATGCATTTGGGTTTCATAAACAGTCAGAGTTTACTACACGGTTTACTAGAGTGCGTTTTTGTTCTGGCCTTGCATATTTCGCAGTTTCTACATGTTGCTAAAACCGTTTAAATGTGCTAAATGCTAAGCCCTGTCTGCATCAGGGCCCTTGGCTTGTATTAATTGTAATAATTTGTGACACCCTTTTCTATAGCTTATCAGCATTGTACGTCAAAACAATAGGCTAATTAGCACTTCAATGTGAGCCTTGTTTTGTTGTTTTGTTCTTCATATATTAACCAGCTGTCTCTATATTTTACCATAGAGTGTGCGTCAACTACAGCACATTGCGTTTTCCAATACAAAAAGAACATCAGGGCATTTGAGACCATTTACATTGTGCTGTAATGATTATTGCGGCGAGGCCTGTCACAGTAACGAATTTTGAAGTGCGATATATTGAAGCAAACATAGACGATAAACGATAATATTGAAACTGATTTGCGCCACTGACACAAAAACTGTTCTAAAAAGTCATGAGCTGCGGTAAATAAACAGCAGGATGAAACACTTTAGTCGTTAGTTTGTATCTGTAATGAGTCACAGAAGTAATTTATTCAACCTTCTATGGCTCAAATCTTCATAAAGCCAAGGAAAAAACTAAAATTTAAATAAAAACTGACCCCCAAAAATACTGTTCCATCTTTAATGTATTGAACGATAATTCGATACAGCATTTATCACGACAGGCCTAATTTTGGCTTAATATTATAGGGAAAGGCGTGATAATAACTCAATTATAATGTTACGGTAAATTGTTTTTTCCACCTCTGTTTTTGACTCAAAGCACTTTACATCAACACTCGAGTTAAGGTGAGTTGAGTGTTTTGCCCAAGGACACAATGTCAGTACGCGCTGGAGCGAGTCGGGTTTGAAGAGCTAACGTTTGGGCCAATGAGTGAACAAGTTCTAATAATGCTGCCCAATAAATCACAATCAAAATTTGGGTTGCGACACTTTAGATAACAGAAGGTGATGTGCAGTGTCCTCCTTTACCTGCAGTTTAGACCTGTACAGACATGTTCTGAAAGAAATGGGGATTTTTGTGTAAGTTTCGTACTAGACATGCGACGATATTGAACTTTGGAGTCACGATTATCATTGCCAAAATAATTGCGCTTAATGATTGTATCACGATAATTATGAAAGTTGCTGACAGTTTTGAAATGTTCTGGATGTGAATAATTATAATTTTAATATTATGAAGAGGTTCCATATTTAAACAGCTGTTATAGTCAGTTCAATTCAGATTTGTTCCTGTAGCACATTTAAAACAACTTCAACTGACCAAAGTGCTTCACATAAAAGTCAACAAAAACATAAATACATAGGAAAAGAATTATAAAACACCAAGATATCCTGTCTAGCTAGTGTTAAATGCCAGGGAGAAGAGGTGGGTTTTCAGTCTAGTCTTAAACTGTGTTAAAGATTAAGAGTATAGTGAAGTACTATAGTATTTTGTCTTAAGTGAAAACAACAATGATCTAAAAGAGACCATCAGGAGAAGTAGGTTTGTCCTGCACATTCTGGTGATGTAATGGCGATTGTCACGACTATATAAAATGCCCCTGGAAGGATTACTGTCTACCCTTTTTATCACGATAAACGATATTTTTGTTTATTGTCCCATCCTTAGCTCGTATTATTTCAGTCTTCTCTCAAATGTTGATGCTCTTGTAGTTTACAACGTGAACAAAATCTCGTCACAATGTCAGTACTTGTCAACACAGAAATTAATTCACTTTTTTCCAAAACTGAGCAGCCCTATTCAATCCAATTCAGTTTGATTTATATGGCACATTTAAAGTTGCACCGCGCAACTTTTCTGGTGGAGGGTCCGCTACCTACTTGTCTCCATGGAGATGTTATTGCTCTGCCTGGAATGTTCCATAGTATGACTTTTAACATATCCATCTAGCATTTATTCATTACTGGTGTTTCTTTTGCTCAAAAATACAATCATTCCTTCTGTGAATAGGGGCGTCTCTCCACAGATCTAAAATTAACCTGTCTGTCTCCATTTAATCTATACTGTGGAACATTCTCGACAAAACAATAACATTTCCATGGAAAGAAGCAGGTGGCAGACGCTCCACTGGAAATGTTACGCACTGCACCTTTAAATACAACTTCAGGGAAAGATCAATAAAACACCAAGATATCCTGGTGTTAAATGCCAGGGAGAAGAGGTGTCTTTCAGTCTAGTCTTAAACTGCGCTAAAGACTGAGACGATCTGACAGGCAGAGGGCGCTGTTCCATAGTCTGGCCGCTGCTACAGAAAAGGCCCTATATCAAACAAATAACGCTGTTTCGCTGTGTTCAGGTATCTACTACTCCAGCTCCACTCTTCCTGCCCAGCGTGTCAGCTCTCCTCTCACGGGGGGAGGGTCAGGGTCCGGTTCCCCGAGTAAGCTCCAGCGCCTGGGATCGGCTTCGGACACGCAAGGCTACTCGACCACTCAGCGCCTGCCCTCCTCCTCCCCCAACAAGCAGTCTCCCGCCAACCGTCTGGCCAAGTCTTACAGGTACCAGCATTGTATTTTTAAAAGCCTTATTGATTTCATATTCTGCCCCTGCTATGAGGAGCTATAGTCCGATCCGTCTGAATTACATTTAAAGGATTAGGAACAATACACTATCCAATACTGTAATCCAGTGTAGTCGCCCTAAGCCAGTATAAAGGGCATCTGGAATAATATCAGATCAACTGGCAAAGGATACACACGAATTAACGAAGATTCGCTGCGTCAACGCCAAAATGGAGGACAAAACCATAGACTGTGTAAAGAAGCGGACTAAGTGAGTGTCACCCGCAGCGTTCGGCTCCAGTCAAATGAGGCTAATCGAGGCTAGAGCAGTTA
>KN471185.1:24765-46737 GCA_000787095.1 Periophthalmodon schlosseri
AAAGGAAAATATCTCTAAGAACACAGTGTAATTAGCAGGTCTCGCTCACATGTGCAGTGCATGCTTTGGATTTTCAGATTCTCGCAAGTTCTCAAACACTGCCAAAAATAGCGTTCGGCTCCAGTCAAACGAAGCTCGTCGAGGCTAGAGCAGTTATAGCGGCGAATTTGGAGCCGAGTTCCACGTTTGTAATTCAGACCGCGAGTAACATAGCGACCAAAGAGCCAATCCGGAGCGAGGATGTTGAAGGTAACGTCCCTTCCCGGGGGTCGTTAGCAACGCTGTCAATTAAACATGACGCTAACGCTAGCGGGAGTGACCTCGGAGGGAAAGAAGGCGCCTGGTTTGTCTGTTATTAATGTTCATATCTTGAATCACGGATAAAATAGCGAAATAAAAACACCAGTACGAACATTTTAAGACAGTTACAGAGAGAGGGGTGACACTTTTTCAACGTAAAGCGAATTGGAGCCAGAGATGGAGCCGGAAGCGCAGCCCGTGATCACTTCCTACGGCTAGCGCGTATTAACTTATTAGCTATTTTTATACCCTCTTTTTTCCTCTTGTTCTTGCACTGCCAAAAATCACTATTATTCAGGGATATCAATTGTTTCATTATAGGCGGGAGGTCAAAGTCACTCAGGAACGGGGATGGTGCAGCTCTGTGTGTGTGTGGTCCATTTCGATAATAGCTCTGAAGTAGCCTGTTCAGAAGCTAGGTAAAATAAAAATAGCCATGATGAAATAGAAGTTTGTTAGTTGCGTAACGGCTGAGTGAATGTTGCCAAGTTTGAAGTTATTTTTAATCAAACGTTTGAAGTACAAAATAGGGATTTGGGCTAAGAGATGTGCTGTTTTACACACGATAAAGAGGAGTGCACCATGGGAAGCGGAGAGTGTTTACATTTTATTCAGACTTAACCGTCATGAGAACGCCATCTTCTGCTGTATAGTCGCCGGTTAGCGTTTTCTTATCTCATCATGTAAACTCGCCTCCTCTTTGAAAGAAAGAGGTCAGCGCATCCACCACTGGGCTCGTGTGTGCTCTGAAATAAAAAGAAGTAAAACAAGAGGCTAAAAGACATCTAAGGCCAAAATACTGAAAGAAACAAGTGTGGATGAGTCATAGAAATAATGGTGTGAATCTGGTTTGGACGACCCATTCTGGCTCTATTCAAAAGTCTATTGAGGCTCGATGTGTAATGGTTTATAGTTATAGCCTCTTTGTCTGCCATGTTTGTCTACGCTACTTTTCAAAACAGGAGAACGGAAATAAAATATATGTTCATGGAAATATACATAAAATAGATAAAAGTAATATTTATATGACAAGAACTGTTTTTGTCTAGATTGTTGAACGCTTCTGATGATACTTGATGATCATTTTAAAAAGCGTATTAGCACGAGCGGGATCTCCTTTCCTCGTATTTGACCTGTAACTTGACCTAGTGCATGGCGTAACCTGCTACCTCTGTGGAGAGAAGTTTAATTTGATTTATCTTTATACAGGGAGAGCCCAGTGAGAGCACTTAGACTCTCTTCTTCATGGGCGCCCTGTTCAAATACAGGAAAATACAAACAAAAAACAAACAAAACATGTAAGTACAGTCCTTTTAAAACATTAAAAACAGGAGCAGGTGTGCGTTACCAGATTATTAAATTGCATTTGTGGCTCCAAAGTGTTCAATTTTGCATGTCCTTGAAATGTATTAAATTGTTGTGAAGCAAAACAGCCAAAAGTCCTTTTTCCCATCTCAGTTCTGGTGCGGCCCGTCCTTAGCCTTGTACAATCATGAGATCTTGTATTAAATGTTCCCGTATCAGTGATTAAAAAGCAAGTGAGATATTCTGGCAGTCTATGGAGTAGTACAACTATAATGCCATATTGCAGAACATTCCAGGCAAAGCAATAATATCACTATGGAGACAA
Source organism: Periophthalmodon schlosseri (assembly GCA_000787095.1). Classification (NCBI taxonomy): domain Eukaryota; kingdom Metazoa; phylum Chordata; class Actinopteri; order Gobiiformes; family Gobiidae; genus Periophthalmodon; species Periophthalmodon schlosseri. Next base: position 26,696 of record KN471185.1, read on the forward strand.
GCAGGTGGGCGGACACTTAAAACATACAGTAAACCATCAGTGTAGAAGTACGTCAAGGAGCAGCTGGAATAAAAGATTTACTCATAAATTAATGAAACGACTGAGCAGCAAACCAAAGTGAACGGTGCTTATCTCTGAGGACCGTCTGCAATAATGAAGCGAGTCAGTGATTTGTAATGTCAAACTGCACCTGGAGACATGTTGCATCTATAAACTTCTTTTAAAAACTTGTTTTAGCCCTGTGTTCTCCTGTCAGGATTCCTGTTTTTCTGTGTGTTCTCCTGTGCTGCCCCTCCCCAATCTGAATCGTGACTAAATTAAATAGCCTAAAGCTGGATGTTTTCATTATCAGGCTATATTTTTTGTGAGCATCATTTATTTCTTTATTTTAATATTTATTCAATTGCTTAGTTAATTATGGATTGTTCAAATATTATTATCAGCATAAGAATAACAGGCATAAATGCGTCACTCAAAGAAGCTGATTGGCCTATATTTATTTACCGTATTTTCCGGACTATAAGTCGCGCTTTTAGTCCGCTTTTAGTTTTTTCATAGTTTGGCCGGGGGTGCGACTTATACTCAGATGTGATTTATATGTGAAATATATGTTTTTTTCTTCATTATTATGCATTTTTTGGCTGGTGCGACTTATACTCCGGTGCGACTTATACTCCAGAAAATACGTTATCCTGTTATATGGCCCCAATGAGAGTACTGTATTCTGAATACTTAGATACTCTGTGTTCCTTTGATTTAAGAAACTGCACTGAATACCACCAAATGAAACGTCCCAAACGTTCTGGACGACAGTTACTCAAAACTAGTATTCCGAATATGTATTTTCGTTCAGTTAGTTACTTCCCAATACTGCACCAAAAGACAATGAATGCAAAGTATATAGGCTTATTTCTTACATAAGTTATTCGAAAAGTACCCTTTGACCTGAATAAACATAACTGACGACAGCTCAAACATTTGGCCTGAACGATGAAGAGGCTGATGGGTTATAATAAGTTAGGCTATGTTAAGGACAAGGGTAATGCTTTTTTTATTAGTTTTAAATTGACTTTTGGCTTTTATTATAGCAAGCACCCACACGCGCTTTATTTCCCGTGATGTCATCAAGTCCACCTGTCCCAAAAGTCTGAGAGAGCAGAGTGTGTGCTGCGAACTCCTCATTCTCTGCACCCATAAGTCAGTCCCCGGGAGCACACGAGTATGGAGTCTGCGTACTGGGAATGAAGAAACGGCCAAAGACTCAGCTCATTCATCCACACGCTGCCACATCGTCACTTTATCCACTACGACCCCGTTTTTTTGGACCAGACCCACACCAGCAGACCTCCTCCCGGCACCTAGCTTTTGATTATTCCCCCGTAAACCCTGTTAATTTTTGAGTTTGCCTCGTCTACATGTTTTGATCCATCCGTCGTTACGTCAGTTCCCATAACAGCGCTGTAGCCCAGGCCCGTGTGTGTGGACTTGGCCCTTGCAGAACGCCTGACCCTCCTCCCAGGCATTGATTTCTGATTGGATCTGAAGGGCTGAAGGGTTTTAGAGCGTGTTAAGTTGATGGTGGATAAACGCCAAGCTTTAAATGACTCTTGAACGCTGCACTTTTTACCCTCCGTCCGAACCTATAGAGTCTCACGCACGTGACCATCGCTACTGGACAAAAGTCATATGATGCCTTTGGTTTCACTGTTTGTGTTGGCTAAATGGTTTTGTTGTCTCAATTTCATTTGGATTCTTCTCTGAGGTCCATATATCATACATTTGTGCTGCTCTATACTCCTGTAATGTCGTTGCCTTCTCGCCCTGGGATCTGGGACTGCTGCCAACGCAGACCAAAGGGGATAGACGACATCTCATTATTTTAGAGCTGACGACCGGCATTGTTTTCCTCGGAGATTTCACAAAGAGACATCGCTCTCTTTTGCTTTCATGCTGTCCACTGCGCATCTACATTTTATTTTGTTTTCTGTCATTATATTTTGATGCCGATATTTCTCAGGAAAATAATTAGTTTGCACCATATGTCACTTCTAAACCTGTCTGACATTCCTCTTCCAATCGTTGATCGGATTTATCCCGCTGTTTCCTCAGGTTCTCGCGGCTCTTACAGCAGTCAGCACAGCCAGGAGCCCCTCCGTCCTTTAGGGTCCCCGGAACACCACATAGACCCCATCTATGAAGAGCGCGTGTACCACAACAAAGGCCCTATGAGGAGTCTGAGCCAGAGCCAGGGGCCTGACTCCGGCCCCTTCCGCAACAATACAGGTAAGGCTTCATATGAGTTTCACCTTTATCTTATACGCTAGTTTAATGTTTATTAGCAACATGCCACGGATCACGTTTTGTCGTGAAAGTTGCAATATTCAGTTAACATTTATTATTGAGCTAAAATTTTTAAGACGGTAGAAAGGCAAGGAAGAGTTTTCTCATTTGTTCAATAGGCTCTGTGCACAGTAGCACGCTAGCTAGCTCACTGCATCTCAAAGCTAACAGTCATTTTTATTAAAATCTGAAAACATTAAATAATCAACCTGTCAAAATCCGAGTTAAAATAAAGACTACCCAATATTTTTTTTAATGTAGAATACTTCAGTTTGTGGTGTTGTTTCTACATTTATTATGCTTTAAATTTAGCATTAGCGTTAGCATTGAGACACAAACTCTCTCTTTCTAAACACAGAAGTGACGAATCACTTTTATTAAAATCTGAAAACATTAAATAAAAACCTATCAAAATTTGAATTAATTAAAATAAAGACTACCCAATTATTTTTATATGTAGAATACTTCAGTTTGTGGTGTTGTTTCTACATTTATTATGCTTTAAATTTAGCATTAGCGTTAGCATTGAGACACAAACTCTCTCTTTCTAAACACAGAAGTGACCAGTGAAGCATTCATTTTATTTGTGTAGTATAAACATGTTGACATCCACCCACACTTCCTGTCCACTGCTTGATCTTTAAATATTTATTCATTTTAGCAACAACTCACAGAGATAAAACTGGACAGGAAGTAGTGACGCTAACAGTGAGGTTTCCAGGCGCTATTATGCACAGAGCCAAGTTTTTAAAAAGTGAAATTTTCCATTTGAAACCAGTCTGAAGCTTGTAGTGTGTATTCTGTCATGGAATTCCTAACAGTCTTTCTAGTCGCATTGTTGTCATCAGTGTATTTTTAATTGTGCCTCATTGGGCTTATCTGAATGTGGGTTTAGGTACGCGTGTAAATCCCATTACTGTACCATAGACACATGCGAGCACCAAGTCGGTCACGGAGCATTCGCCGCTCCCTGGATGTCATTTACCAGCCAAGCCTTAATAGCTATCATTAGCATTTGGGTCAGAATCACGCTAGAAAATATGCCGCTGTAGACCCGCGTTTGACTGTATCTCTCTGATTCACTTGATATGCGGATTGCCTGGGAGCGCTGAGAAGCAAAAGCTACTGAACGCATTTGTGAGTTTGGGGTCATTTCCTTCGCCTTTTTTTTTTTTTTTTTTAACTTGTATGTTTTTGCTTTGATTATGACCTGTGAAATTATGAGCGTTGCGTACCGTGATAAGATTGTCTTTGCTAGCGGGAATAAATATAAAGTAATATGCCTCACCAGTGTGCAGCGAGGATCCAGTGTTATCTATAATTTACTCTCCCTTGTGTTTGCTGTTTCAAAGCGCGTAGTGAAAGGGGAATTTGCAACGCAGTTATAGAAGAATGAAAAAACAGACTCCGGATTATATTGCGTACAATTACTGCAATACTTTCACTTGTTTACCACTATCATTTAGATAATTGATTATACCCACATTGTTGGGTAAATGCGCTCCCAAAATACAGGAATTCTCTTTCAGTCTCAAATTAGCTTACACAATAACTGTAATAAATCTCTTTTGCTGTGACTTTGAACGTAAAGGTATTGCTTTGGGCTATTTTAAGCTCGTGAATAGCATGTGTCTTGAAGGGGGGTTGTGTAATAAGGGGTAATAATGCACAAAGTGAATGCACATAATGAACTGATAAGGACTGTGCTGACATGGAAAGAGTAAGTCATTAATTATGTCATCGTGGCTTTTCTTGGCAAATGGCAGGTCCGCATTATTGGTTAATTAAGTTGGCGTGGATCAATATAATTAAAGCTATAAGTCATGTCTTTGATGAACACACAGAAAGGAGATGTTTACGTAAGTATTTCACTTCATAATCTGAAAGGTTGCCGCATGACGCTCTTTATATGATGCACTGCTAATTTAAAGCCAATTTAAGACGAGCGCTCGGTGTAAAACGAGCTCGCTGCTAGACCATGTAACATCGCATTACTTAACTGGGCACTTAACTATGAAGAAGGCTCGCGTGTTGCAACAAAAGCAGTTTAATTGGCTCCTATAATTGTACACGACTGGCTTTATAAATGCTGTAATCGTGACCTAGTTTACGGGGGACCAGGTGGAACGAATACTGGACAAAGTGTTTATTATGAACACAATATTCCAGTCATGTTTAGTGTCTTGGGGGAAGGATCAAATTATGCAGCGCAGCCTCTTGTCACAACATGTTGTCATTCATGCATGTTTTCTATTTGTTTGTAGTTTTGTTGTGCAAACTCCCAAATCCGATCTTAAATTATAATTTGGGGGTGAAGCGAAAGCTCTTTTTAGTTTTGACCCGTGTGACGTGAACTGATCCTTTTCGAACACCATCCATCCATTTTCTTCTGCTTATCCGGGAATGGGTCTAAGCAGGGGCTCCCAGACTTCCCCTCACCCCAGACACTTCCTCCAGCTCCTCCGGTAGGACCCTAAGGCGTTCCCCAGCCTTGTAAAATTGCAAATAAAAGCTGCACTATGTCACTTTTCTGATGAGGGTCTTGTCTCCATGGAGATGTTATTGCTCTGCCTGTACTGAACTTATTTATCTTGCATTTATTCAGTTACATTTTTTCCTGATTTCCTGATTATTTCACTTTGCCTGATGACGTCACCTGTTTGTCAGAACCATAGACTGTATAAAGAAGTGGACTAAGTGAGTGTGACGTCACCCACAGCGTTCGGCTCCAGTCAAATGAAGCTCGTCGAGGCTGGAGCAGTCACCATCAAACTTCAAACTTCTACAGCAGATCTTGGATACTCTTAGACAAAGTGAAAGTCTATGGAGCTGCTATTTTGAATACAACATTTCCTTCTCCACTTGTCTTTCATCAGCCCAGTCCTCGCTGCATGGCCCAGTAGCATTTAGCTTGAACTCCTGAGTGTCTCCAGCCTCAGTATCCGGGCTGATGTGCAGTGGTGGATTAAACCAGGCCAGCGCCCCAGAGGACTGCAGGTTAATGTGGCCTATTTTAAGCGATTATTCCAGCATGGTCACAGCGTCTCTCCAAACACAACCAGGCAATGAAGAATCACAGTGAGAAAAAGCCTGAGGAAGATGTTAATACTTGTGCTACAGATCTGTGTTTATGTGAAACAACTGTCATTGAAATGCAACTAAAGTAAAATGGTAGTATTGGGTAAAATGGTAGTATCTGAACTTCTAATTACTACGACTGAGTGACTAGTGCTCATGCGTCAGAGCTGGGTTGCCACAATAGGTAAAATCCTCCAGTTAATGTAGTCCTGACTCAGCCTAGCTCGAGATCGGGAGTAGAAATAGATCGATATATCGTGACTTTTTTTGTTTGTTTTTTACTTTTTAGCGTATTGACTGTCAGCCATAAATCTCCAGCACAAGACGATATTTTGTTTTGGTTGATCTGCAGTAAATTGTAGTGAATTTAAATGACATAATTTGAGGAAAATAATCCAAATCTGTCCTGTATATCAGCCCAAAATTGACCCAAAATTGACAGAGTTTATCGACAATCGGTTGCTCTGGATTCTAAACGATTGGTATCGGTCAGTCGATCTCTAATCGGGAGATGGATCCCTCGGCTCTGTACGGCACAATACCACAATTACTGCTGCTGCTCCTACTTTCTACTTTGCAGCTGAGGTTAAAATGTGTACTGAGGTAAAGTACGAGTAGTAGTAGCAGTAGTAGTAGTAACAGTAAACTTAAGATTTGGTAAAATGGAATTAGTTTTGGCAGGCAGCATGTTATGACATTCTTTTTACCCTTTCTTTTTAAACCTTAGCCTAATTTTGGTCTTTAATTTCTCAGTTGCCCTTCTCTCCGGTTCCTCCTTGACCTACTCCAGTGTGCTTTCGTTGTGCGTGCTCCAGCCTTTCTTCCACCATTTCTCTCCCACATTCTGCTCCTGATGTCACCAGAGCTCGCCTAAATTAATGGCAGAAGGCAGTAGGAATTACAGCAGCTCTGAAAGATGCGGCACTTTTTCTTTTTAATAGCGTAACATCAGGCCGTGCATGTGGCTCTGGGGGTGACAGGGCCAATGGTGAGATTCACTGCGATGGCTATTCGTCAGACGCTCTGTGTAGCCGGTCTGAGCTACCGTTGTTGATAAGAAGTGTTATTTAGGCTAACATCACTGTATCTTTTAGGCAGACACAAAATCATCCCCTGGACACATAGCAACATTGAAACAGTGTCCAATTACAAAACTCGTTTTTTGGGGGTTGGCGACAGTAGCTCAGTTGGTAGAGCGTTTGTCCACTGATCCGAAGGTTGACAGTTCAAATCCCGCTCTCAAAATAAACATCATTGGTTGAGTGGTCAGATCCATTGACCCACAGGTTGGCGGTGTGATTCTAGCTCCCACAGATGTGTGTCTGCACACACTGGTGTATGAATGTGTATGATGTAAACGCTTTGAGTGCCCTGAGGTGGAAAAGCGCTATATAAAAATTTGTATTGTGTATATGTAGTAAAAGCCAAGAGTAAAATCTGTCAACTAGACAAAAAGTTGTAGGAGTGAAGACGTTTCGCTGCTCATCCAAGCCGCTTCTTCAGTTCTTGTCAGATTACTGCTGGAAACTGCCTTATATCTGTCTGAAGGGAGGAGCTAACTACACCGAAACTGAAAACAGCTATTGTTTACAGTTTCTGTTTCAGGCTAGGTCTTTTGAGCTACACTAAGTGTGCACTGTGCCTGAGTCATACTTATATTCATTCAGCTCTTAATGGGTGCTTTCATACCTATTAGCATCCTGGCTAGCCACATTGTTTTCTTTGTTTCCTTTGTTTGTTTTGGGTCTGGGGATGGACTTATAGATGGCATAGATCCTCAGACCCAAAGCTAGTTTTGCATATCTAGTTAGCAAGAAGCTCTCCAAGGCTCTCTGAGTTGGGGTTACCGTACTGAACACGACGCAAATGGGGTTACGAAGTGGAATCTACATGTTTGTACCATATTATAACGCCTCCAGATACGTGTATATAGTTCTTTATAGTAAGTGGACATGAGGATGAGTCCTTGTCACATCGTTCAGTTGCGTGTATTAATTTCAGCTACACTCTCTTACATGAGTATCTTCTTTTGTACATGGTGTAGTTGACGTGAGACCAGAACAGGCAGAAACACATTGGGTATGTGTGTAATTGCCTGTCAGTGTCTTTGTCTTTCCATTGTATTCAGTATAATCTGAATGAGCAGAAGTCCTCAAAATGGCACCTACAAACAGGAAACTTGCCATTGTTCAGACTGTACACAAGCACACGCCCATAGTTGCTGGAGTAGCTTATGACCATCCAGGACCCCAAACAGTTGCAGATACTGAGCTCATATTAAAGTTGCACCGTGTAACTTTCTGGTTGAGGGACGGCCACCTGTTTGTCTCCATGAAGATATTATCACTATACGTGGAATGTTGTACACTCATTAAACCTCATTAAACTTTACTATCACCGTGGAGACAAGCAGCTGACTCCACCTGGCCAAATTACAGGTCATATCTGTGAAAAAGTGAGTCCACCCAGTTATAGCAATAACATGTCCATGGAGACAAGCAGAGGTCCACCACCCTGCAACAGAAGTTAAGTTCAAGTTCAAAATATACAACTACTGGGTACATCTGTGAACCCAGTATATGGCACAGTAAAACAAGCTTTTTTTTTTAGAAGTTTTTCTCTTTTAAATCAGCATTGGTGGTTTGGTAATAAAACCTAATGAGCGAAGGAATTAAGAAAGAGAGAGAAAAGTTTGAGGTACTGGCTTTGCTGATGCAATTCTGGAATTTCTGAAGGCAAAAAAGGTTCAAGTAACTCGAAAACCCTTTTATTTAATCTATAATTGTCCTTCAGCTTCTTATTGTGTGCGTTTTAAACTTAACACAATCTTTCTACTACCTGAAAGGCACTGGGGGTTTTGTAAAATGCTACGCCTTATTGAAACACGGTCTTAAATTGTAGTCAGCTTTGAGAAGAGCAGGGAAGTTGGCTTGTATTCAAGAAACAGTCTATTGGTATTTTACAGTTGTCCCATTTAAATGATTTCTATAGCCATTCTGTTGGAGCCACTTCTACAGTTACTTTACTATAGAACAGTGCTGTAATTCAGGGTCATCATTGGTAAAAGTCCCAAATCAGCATAACCCCACTGAGTGTAGTTAAATGAATCTGTATGTTATTATTTCACAAGTCACAAATCACAAATTGGAGGTGTTCAAACTATAACTTAAGACTCTTTCTAAGCCACTACTTATTATCTGGACATTCAGTTCAATTCAGTAAAGCAAAGAGTAATTAAATATCATTAAAATCCTGTATAAATCTGAAGCATATTTTAGTACAAATACAGTGCATCATTATTGGGTCTTTTTGCCTTTGCATCTCCCTCGGCATTTGACTGTGGCGCTCCCAGAGTCACGAGGTCGGAGTGGTTTTGTCTGCTCAGATCAATTGCAGCTTGGCCTCTGGTCCTGCTTCTCCATTAATGACCCTGATATTTTAAGCATCGCACTGTTTTGATTTGAATAGCTTGTTAACAACGCTTAAGAGTTGAGCATTAGCGGTTGTAAAGCTCACAATTTGGTTAAAGGGGCTGTTCATGGAAGTATAATAAAATAAGGAAGGTGACCCCAAGATGGCGTCGTGTTGTTTTCAATGGCCTGTGCTCATTGGTGCATGGGCCGCATTACTTCCTCAATACGGGCTAGTGCATCCCACCCATGTCAGAAATGTGCGACAGCTGCTAGAGCGGAGCTAGCGCAGGCTCAGAGCAGGGCTAGGCTAAATCTTCCAAAGCTAACTTTTGAGGATTTAAATTTTTTAATGATCATGTTGCGAAAATAGAGAAGAATCCCTTGGAAAAGCTGTGGATGCCCTGTCAGAACGCGGACAGTTTGAATTCCTAAAAAATGCATTGTGCTCTATGGGAGAATTCTTTCCGGGCTCAAGCTCCTGGGACCTGCAGTACCTTGCGCGGCCACTAGTCGATCTCACCCCGGGACAGAGGGGGAGTGTCTTATACAGTTCTTATTATAGATCCATGGGCTTTACCTATTGCAAGCGAACATACATGACCATTCGCACAGACAGTGGCTCCCTCTTTTCTGCATCACTCGAGGAAAAACGAAAACACAACTCTGCCCACACCAGTCCATCTTTAATACAATATTTACATTTCTTTCTTCATTTTGCCAGTCAGAGTCAGTACAGATATATAGTAAAAGCAGCTCTTGGGGTCAAAATAAGACTGCTGTGTGCTGTATGCATCTACTTCAAAAACGTTTTATCGTCCGTGAACAAGGAAGTGCACTGTCGATATGCTAGTTGTTGTTAGCATGACTCTGGCTTCTGGACGTTATGAAATGGAGCTCAACAGTGACCGCCCACCACACGGTTCCGTAACAAAATTTCCCATTCATTTTTCTCATAGACTTTCTGAACAAAAAAAAAAATAGAACAATTATATTAGAAGTTCGAAAGTTTGCTCGAGGATAATCAGCTCTGTGGTGACTAATGACCACAAGACCTGTAATTTTATTTAAAATCTGTTTCTGAAACTTTAGAAACCCCAAAGTTATTACAAGATTTTGCAGAGTCTTGCAGTTTAAACAGCCTTTTTGGACTTACAACAAAAGTGTTATGGATATTAGTTCGCCTCCATGATGCCTTTGAATTCTTAATATTTGAATTTGAAAAATGAATGGAAAAATTACTTCTGGAACCTGAAGCTGTCACTGTTGAGCTCCATGTGCTTATGAACTCATTATGGTGAATCATTACGATGCTAGAAATTCAATAAGGACCAGTAAGGTTTGGACCACTGCAAACTGTTTAAAATGTTATGTTTTTCACTTTTTTAAGACAGTAAAAATCAGGTACCGCTCCCTTAAGAAACCCAACGTTAAATCTTCCAGCTCCTGCAGTTCGGCTTAAAGTATAAGTCAACTCTTTGTAAAAATCCTAGTCACCTACTCATGTATTTGGCTTAAACACGCGCTGTATTTAATGCCGCTTTTGCTGAAACCCAGAAAAACTTTAATTACCAGTTCAAAACGACTTACTCTCGACGTCAGCGCAACTGGCCTCCCCTGTGAAAACATATGGCAGTTCCAAATTGTAGGTTTAAGTTAGCTTAGCGCCAGTGAGACCCCGGCCCCTGTTCTCACAATAAGCATTAAACACATGAAAACACAGAGAGATATGGGCATACGTGCTTTCCCCGTGCTTTCCCCGTGCTTTTCCCGCGCTGTCTCAGTTGGAATCATTTGCATATGCGTTGTTTCATCAGCCATAATGAATTCATAACACCAGAAAGAAACGTTCATTTGTCTGGTCCTTCGAGATCACAGCGATACATTTGAAAGAACTGGCTCACTATTGACTCTGTTTATCCAATGTAAACGCAAACAGTCATATCTTTTGTTTAAGACATGTTTTATTCATTGGGGGATCTACAGATTATCTTTGTATGTTTTGTTGCTATATTTTTGTTATTACTTTTGCCCAGTACAAAATAAATGCGTGGTCTTGAACAGTTATTAGGGATTAGATGAGACCATGATGCAGCCAATTTGTAGTTAATTGAAGACAAAGGCAGAAGGCAAAGACATATTTCTGTTTTTTATTATGTTGTTCTTTTTCTGAACTGGTTATAAGATACAAGACACTGAAGGTTTGGAAGTAGAGCTGCCATTTCTAATCGTCAGTGATATTCTTGGCTCTTTTTAGTGGCAAGGTTTTAAAAAGAGACATACTTAATTTTGTTACAGATACTGGAGAAAAAAAGTAAAGGTATCACATGGAAAAATCGACTTAAGTATTAAAGTACCCCTTTAAAAATGTACTTTCTAAGTATTTTGCACAGATTTTGAGGTTTCATAAGGCTTCTGATGTAATGATTTTTATAAAGATTTGTGCTGAATTTTGTTCAACAGAAACAATAAAATCGATTTTTTTTTCCTAGCTGTTTTTATTGTTATATTTTTGTTTTCTCAAACTACGAACGTGTTAAAAATAAACCCTCAGCCTTTTCAGCAGGTCTCAGACAGTAATAAAATATACGTTCACTTTTCAGTCCTGCTCAAAAATGTAGCTGTCATGGCGTTCGTTTTCCTTGAGTTATTTCATTCACCCTAAAACTGGTTTTATTTTGGAATTTCTGTGGCCCTGTGTGTGCGTGCGTTTTCCTTCCTGTCATATTGATGGCTCGCCTCACCCTAATGTCTCTCACCTGTGTCTCGTTCCTCCTCTGCAGATAAACCCTGCGTTCTGCCCTACGTTGGTCCATTGTCAGTGTCACATCTTTTAAGTTTCTATTTTAGATTTTTGTGTTTGGTTTTACTTCTGGTCTTTGTTAAGGTTTTCATTAAAGAATGTTCCAAGTGCCGTCCTCCCTCTGTTCAAAACGCGACAGTAGTGGAGTAGAAAGTACAGATACCTGCTCTCAAATGTAGTGAAGTAAAAACAAAAGTTATCCACACAAGTAAAGTAGAGATACCTAAAATGTACTTTTACTTCGTTACGTTCCACCACTGAGTAAAAGTATGTGGCTTGGAGCAGAGTTCAGACTTGATAAGAAATTTGAGAGAAAAGTCTGTATTGCTATTGTTACTAATATATGAAACGCATCAATCTTACGTCATCATTAACACATTTAAATTGATCTAACGTGCGCAGGTTCGTGCCATATGTAATAATAGAATCGCATTTCTTTAATCTGAAAAGCAATTAATGTTTCGTGTTCTGTATTGTTCCTCTCAACGTGAACACTTAATCCACATCTCCCACTGTGGCTTAAGTGGCAGAAAGACATAGCACCTTGGGTTTGAGAGACATGGGTCCAACAGCTCCCAGAATGCACCTCTCCATGTATTTGATCCTAGACATGTGGGCGAGTATAATCCGTATACGCAATGGACCTGACTCCATTATGTGGACAAACATGACATAAATCTTTTAAAGGGCCCATGATCTGATCTGTGTTCTAATGTTGTTTCCTCATCACAAACACACCTAGAGTTGTGTTTTGTTTCATTCACACATGTTTTCAAACTGAAAACACTCCGTTCCACCTTGTGATGTCATGTGGTAATACAGGAAATGCTCCACTGTGTTTTTAAACTCCACACACCTTCGCTAGAATCATTTGGATGATTTCAGCCCTGGAATTGCCAGTCTCTACTGAACTATAGTTAAAATGTAGCTGTTAACTTGAAAACTACCACTTCATGACATCACAAGGTGGAACAGAGCATTTTGAGCTTTGGAGATATAGACAGAATAATAATAAAGAGTTACTTAAACATGTGTGAATGAAACAAAACATAACTCCAGGTGTTTTTGAGGAGGTAACAACATTATAACATATCTTAAAGCTCACAAGAGTCAGTTTTGCGTAATATAGGACCTTTAAGTTAAGATATGGGTTAAAATAGGTTAAGGTTAGGCAAGTAGTGACTATATGGTTAAAGTGGGACTAAACATCTAAACTCCTCCCACAACTGTATTTCAAATAGAGCTGTGAAACTGGGCAGTGCCTGGAAGACTCAAATAGTGAGGGGAAAGGAGGGGCAGGGTCTGGAGTTATAAGGAATAGTGTGATTGGTCTAACAAGAATCCACATTTCCAAACTCCGACCCTGCACATCAGAAACACATGGCTGTAATCATGGCAGTCCTGTGTGATGTCACATAGTACTTGACCTTGCAGAGGCCACTGGAGGCAGCACACACTCAGTTTTTCACACTTTTTGACCAGAAAGCATCAAATTGATTGCCTGGCAAATCCAGACTGATATATCTCTGTGTTTTTATACAGATTGATATCAGTCTGGTCCACGTCCTCCATTTCGTCTGAAGCCCGGTCAAACGTGATCGTCCAATCAGATCATTTTTTTTCAGTGACACGTGTGAAACGAAGGAGCTCATTGGTCACCTATGACAATTTACTTTATTTACAAATAAAATCAAATTTATCTCACCTCAGATTTACAGCGTTTAGGCTTCGCTCATTGATTCTACAGAAATCCACCATGTTTTTCAGCCCCATGATATTTTTTTTCCTTTATTTTTCCCGATACAGACAGACCATGCGTGTCCCCGTTTGGCTAACCCACCTGTCAATCACACCCATTTGAAAACAGGGAGATTCACCAGTGACCAGACTCACATCTTCGTAAAGTATTGAAGAAGTGTGTGTTCTGAATCCCAGGCAACCAAACTGACCTAGTTTCTACTAAAATTGCCAAAAAGGACTAGAGACGGTAGACAATGCTATTAAAACACCATGAAAACCATAACACAAGTTGATTTAGCGTTTAGTTCCGCTTTAAGGTTAGGATCAGTCTCTAGGAAACGAATGTAAGTCGATGTAATGTCCCCGAGAAGTATGGGAACCTGACGTATGTGTGTTTTTTGTGCGTGTGTGTTTTATTGCTAGCTATCCGCTGCTCCCAGCTCAGGAACATCAAGAGCTGCGTGTGTTGGCCAGGAGGCTCTCTCAGGGATAAACAGAATATAATCCTTCTTCTCCTCCACATCCAACAAGCCGCATGTTACGTGTGTAGGCTTCATCCATAGCCGCTGTGGGCAAGGTTGTGTGATTTGGTCTGACCTTAAAAGAGAAGCGATGTCTCAGAGCTAAGCATGTTTCTACTGTGTCAATCACTGTTGAAGAAATCATGGTTTGTGCATAGTGTGTGTGTGTTCGTGTTTGCAAGTGGGTGTACTAAAGGGGTTTTGTGTAATCGTGCTGAGCGCCCAAGCGTGGCGGGAGAAAGGACATGTCCTCAACTGCGATCACATAGTCCAACACAACCACAATAGCGGGAGAGAGGCAGAGACAGACAGATACAGGGAGAAAAAGTAAAGCAAAAAACATGAAATGAATAGACGACGGGCCAAAAGAAATGGCTGAAACTATTGAAAGGGGAGGATTTCAAAAAAAGGAGGTGGGAACAAAAAAGATGGATGCATTAAGAGACACAGAGAGACACATCTGGAGGGAGGTGTAATGAAGTCTTGGAGGAAAGGAAAAGGCCAGAGCCGTGATAAAGGGAGCACGACTGACAGAGATGGAGGAGAAGTGATTGGAAGAGAGGCGAAGATAAAACAATGCGGGGAAGATGGCTGGGGTAAACTTCGGGGGCCAAAGGAGGCCACAGAGCGAGAGATGAGAGCGGTGATTCCAGATTCCACAAAACGGCCGGGCAGTGCCGCTTATCTGAGTTGCACAAATCATCTCATCAAAGTTAATATGGCATAAAGTGGTCGACTCTGATCCAGAAGAACAATTTGGCTTCACTGCTGCTTCAGTCATTACAAAATTCAATCCTTTTCTTCCAATAAGTCCAGTGCAGGAACTCGGGACTTACCGTACTCTACGCTATGGAATCGAGTTGGGTTACATCTGGAGTTAAATATGATTAACTACAGCTGGGACGCTACTTGTCTCCATGGACGTGTTGTTGTCGCTTTGCCTGGAATGTTCCACTGAATGGCATTAAACTGGTCTATATCCACAGAGACAAACAGATGACGCCACCAGGTCAAGTTGAAGGTCAGATTTGTGTAGAATGCATCTTTTTCAAGGCATTAAGAACAGCTGCAGTTGAATAAACAAATAGAAATAAGTTACATATAGTCATATAGTTACATTTTCATATCAACTTATCGTTCAATACTGCTTCATGGTTTGGTTTCAGTATTATCGTTTATTGTCTATATTTACTTCAGCAATATATCGCACTTTAAAATGTGTTCTTGTGACCAGCCTATTAATGTCAAACTGCGGAACATTCTAAGCTAATCAGTCACATCTCCATGGAGAAAGTAGGTAGCAAACTCTGCAAAATGTGCCTATTAACCCTTAAACTTAAAGGGCTCATATATTATTTCCTGATCTATGTTATAATGTTGTTTCCTCGTGAAAAACAGACCTGGAGTTGTGTTTTGTTTCATTCACACACGTTTAACGCACAAACCCTGCATATTTAGGCTGAGTTCTTCTCTCAAACAGAAAATACTCTGGTGGAACAGAGAATTTTGAGCTTTGGAGATGTAGCCAGACTAATAATGCAAGATTACTCAAACGCGTGTGTGTGTGAATGAAACAAAACACAACCCCAGGTGTGTTTTTGAGGAGGAAACAGCATTATAACATGGCTTAAAGCTCACACAAGTCCATTTTGCTTAATATAGGACCGTTTAAAAACTATTATCATTTTGTTATTTTCACTCAATCTACCATATTCGAAAGCACGTCTTCCTAATCTCTGAGCTAGCGAAGCCCCGAGTTAGCCGGCTAATTGCGAAGGTATCACTGTGTCAAATGGCTAATAGAGTTTTCCTTCCCGACGCTAATCTGCGAGCAGGAGCGCAGCCGCGATTTGTTTACTGTGCGCCAAAGCCCGGGACTACAAAGACACGCCCGTCTGTTTACTCCCCCTCAAACACAATTTCACGCCACCATCACCAGAGCGCTGCAGATACAAGGGGCCCATGCGTGACTCTGTTGGCGTATTCGATGATTTGTTTAAAAATTTCATGAAACGGCTGCGTGGAAAAATATATCACGAAAAACCAAACCACAGTTTTGTTTCACTAAAGTCATTTTCTAGAACATCCATTATCGTTTGTTAGCTGCAGTACTCCATCTTGATTAGGTTAGATCAGATGGATAAAATTTGGGTGCCACAACAAATGCGCAAAGTGACAAACTGAAGCACGCGCAGGTCAACACACACACACACACACACACATTCACAATGATTTTTCCAGGCAATATTGGCCCTAAAGGTCAAGTCATCAGTCAGACCACACCATTAGCAAATGATATTTCAGCAGTGCTCCATTTGGTTAAGGTAGGAGCAAGATACAAGAAAAGGAAGGGCAGATGAGGAAGGAATGAATGGCAAAGAAAATCGAACGTATATAGATGTGTGATGGGCTGAATACAGAGCTACACGATGGAAATAAGCAGAAAATTGCAACGTTGGAGGCAGGGCTCGGTGATATGGTGATGGAAATGGATTTGTGGTCTTATTCCTGTGGCAATCTGCTATTTTGGTGAAATGGTCTTATTGTGATTCATTTATTCATTTTTTAAAATGCTCAAATCCAGACTTTTGATCTTCCAATGGAAGGTGGATTTAACCAATCGCAACGCAACACACAACTAGATGACTTTGATAAAAAGTATATACAGAGTGTCTATAAATGTATTTACAAAGACGAGGGATAAGATACATTAATTAGATTTGTTCTGTTGTTCTCAGTGGTTATAAAAGTTTTTAATCACATTGCATTTTTGTATTTTAGGCGTCATGTTGATTAAAGAGGCATCGTTTTGAATGAACTCGTAAGAAATGGCTCCTCCTCAAGAGAAGCGCAGTGTGTTTCGTGGGTTCTCTGGGGCTATGTTAAAGACGTCGTGTATCGAACAAACATACGGGACATTACTGAACTAAAGCAAAAGTTACAGATGTGATTGAACCATAGATGAGCGAACGTGGCAAGAAACCCAGTCCCGTCCTGATGTGCTTTGTAAACTAATGGAGCCCGTATAGAGGTGGATTAAATGAGGTAAAACACTTTGGAAACCTCGTTGTCTCGGATTAAAATATCTTATCAATTGCCTTTGTAATATGTTTTTTATTGTAAAGACACTTCATGAACACCCTGTATAATAAAGTCATTATGAATGTATTTGCTCTAAAATTGTGATGTTATGTTTTGGGTCATCATCTACCAATAACTGGAGGAACTTTTCGAGGTTTAATCGTGTAGTATTGTGTAACTCCAGTGTTTTGCAGTCCACACAGACCGCAGACAGATAATTGGCAGTGTATGTTCTTGATCTGCTCTCTCGCTTTTAAACGTTTGCCCTATTCGGTGTCAAACCTCTTGGCACGTGCTCAGTGGTGTCTGCTATGTTAGCCTCAAACCCTTCTTTGCTAATGAGACATTCACGAAGACAGACATGCTACAGATAGCATTTGACAGGGAATCTACTTGCCACTCTTGCTATACCCATATTTTTAGCACTGGCCTAGTATTCTGGCTTCGTTGTTTTCTAAGAGCTTCATTCACTTTTTCTAGGCCTGTCTAATTCTTTGCATCTGTGTCAAATTTTGGGGCATCGATACAAGAGCTAGCACGTCGTCTTTTAGCCTCTTGGGTATCGCGAGGCTCCGAAGTGAAGTTGAGCGTTTTTCTGTCTGTCTGGCAAGCGCGTTTTTATTAACCTGATTTGCGTGTTCAGAAATAAAAATATGCTAATGCCTGTTACATCATCTAAAGAGATTCCTTGTGCCTCTGGTGGCCTGACTAATGAAGTTTATCTGAGTCAGTGAGAAGAATTTAAATAGCCGCATTAAAATCAGTTGTTAGTAATTGGTTCAATCTGCGATGCTCTGTTTAAAAGGTGTGAGGGTTCGGGCTGTGCGGCTGGAAGAGGAGGATTAAATACAAGGTTGTGAAGGTCAAGTAAATGCCAGCACTCAAGACGGCACTAAAGAGCAAGTTTGTTGATCACATTAACAATGAGACACTCCACTGTGTTTCCATAGCTAATTTAGGATTTATCTGCGGGGGGGCTCGTAAAATGTGCAAATGCGTTCCCTCGCAAGCTAACGTTATACAGCGTAGCATCGGTGTTATTGGTGTCTTCTCCTGTTTAAAGGCCCTTTGTGAACTGAGGATTTCATTGGCCCGTGTGAAAGCCACGGTCAATCCTTTGGTATTGATTTAAAGGCAGTGATTTATCTGCTTGTCCCGCTAAGTGCATATTTATGTTGTTTTTGCATGTGTGTACTTGTGTTTTCTAGGCCGATAATGACAGATGAGATACGCCCGCCTTTCTTTCACACACACACACACACACGCAGGCGCATTCACCGGCTGTCTCAGTGTTTTTACAGCCAGAGCAACGAGCGCCCTGGACTCACATTAACACCTTGATATATCACCGATCTGCAGCTAAGACACAATGGGGAGGAGGGTGACAGCTACAGTGCCCCTGCAGCCAGCTGATACCCTCCAACAAATCCCAAATCAATTTACAGATAAAAAGAGTAAGCACGTTTTTGTTTTCCTGACGATTTACGTGGCGATATTGAAAGTGTAATAAATTAAATACATTTTACAGCTTCACAACTTACTGACAGATAGAGCATTTAACACTTAGGGATTAGGTTAGGGATTTGCACTTGTCAAACTGTCTGTCTTTTTTCAATCAGTAAAAAGTTTTTGTTGTTTTGTACGATTAGTCATGTTTGTTTCACACGTTTAGAAGTCCACCAATCCTGCACTATCAGTCATTTTCCACAAAACAACGTGTCGAGTCTTGGATCAAAATGCTCAATCCATAATGTCATATCCTCTAAATCCTCTAAATCAATTCTGCAAAATCGACTTTTCAGAGCTTTTAACCATATTATAGTCGTTTCCTTCTCATTTACCCTCAAAGTTATTTTTGGAGTGATTCGTGCATGTTTCAATCTTTAATCGCTTATTTTCAAGACGACATATTGCGATCAATCCCCGTTTTCACCGCCACCGGTACACGCCCACTGTTTTCTACTTACTTCGTTGTCCGATTTTATTTTCTTAATCGGACAAATGAAAAAAAAAATCTGCTGATCTGCAACTAACCTTTGGAGGTGCTGACTCTTTGTTGTGATGACGTTTATGACGTCGTCAGCCAGGCCTGTCATTTCTATATCGACTTATTGTTCAGTATATGGAAGCTGCAACAATATATTTTTGGGGTCAATACTTAACTTGTTACATTTTCTTTGCACTACTGGGGAATTTTTGGTTATTTTTTGCCTATAGATAAGATTTAAGCCGTAAATGGTTGAATAAATCACTTCATTACAGATGCAAACTAACGACTGAAGTGTTTCATTCTGCTGTTTATTTATTGCAGCTCATGATTTTTAACAATATTGTAGATTTAGAATCGTTTTTGTGGTTTAAATCTGCTCTTGGGTTTTTGTGTCAGTGGAATAAATTAGCTTCAATATTATCGTTTATCGTCTATATTCACTTCAGCGATATATCGAACTTCAAAATGTGTTATCGTGACAGGCCTAACGTCAGCTCCCATTGGGCGCCGCAGTTTTCTAACACGGAAGTCAGCGGACATTTTTCTTTTATTAAGTCGTTTTAGATGAATATTGCGATTTAAAATATGCAAATTATAACATAATGACCTACGGGTGTTGTAGATTATAACTATAGAGCAGCACAAGCACAATATGTGTTCTTTAAATTTCATAACTGTAAACAAACTACCAACTAGTAACTTTTGACTTTACCAACTATATTTTTACTAAATTTTAAGAATTTTGTTCACCTAATCTGCAGCTGCAACTTTGCTTCTTGAACTTTGTCCTTTCTTGACTCTACGCAGTGACTAAACCAAACGCTTTCGATGTATTTGAGCCTTTTATTGCAGCGATCCTTCTTTAATGTTACTGTTACTGTTTATTCTGGGCATTTAGCCAGTGGCTCTCTGTATAAATGGAAACACTCAGCTTTGCCAAATAATCTGTTTACTGTCTCACATCCTCTCTTCCTCCTTTCTTATCCTCTTCCAACTCTCTCCATCCGTCCACCCATCCTCAGACCAAACCCAGCGTGTGCACGACCAATCCTTACGTTATGTCCTGTGTCCCCTCTTTC
>KN471186.1:5228-44933 GCA_000787095.1 Periophthalmodon schlosseri
CATGGCTGTAAACATCTTGGCTGAGGTTCAAGTAAGACTCAGAAGTCAATAACCTGTAAATCTAATATTAACTTTGCACGTCTTAGAAAGAACTATGTGGATGTTTTAATAGTCTCTCACCACTAAAGGAGCAACATTAATGTTTCAGCATAGATATGTGGAACTGCATAGATATGTGAAACTGAGAACACTCTCAGTAATTTATACTCATTGTATAAGCACACAATGTTTAACAACTAGATTTTAAGTTGTAGATGTTTCACTTCGTCATTCAAGAGCCTTTGTCAAATGTAAACATGAGCTCAGATTGAACTTTTTGAAACCTTTTTGATCAATTTATATGATCAATAGAACATAACATTGTGAGAACTACTTGGACTACAATAACCATTACTTGCTACCACTTACTATTCTTCCTAATTCTTACTACTTGTTAGCTGGCTGTAGTGGCTGGCACAGCTCAGCTGCACATGTAAGTGTCCTTTATTAGCGGTGCATTGACTTGGCTCAGGTCCATCCGTCACACACAGAGCAGCTGGAGTGTTGACGCTTTCAGTTTTGTCCCTGCCGCTGAAACCAAAGAGGAAGCTCTGGCTCTGCGCTCTACTGTTCCCAACACAGAACTAGCTTATCACCCACGACAAGAAGCCTATCTGCTTACTGCACTATTGTTGCCTTGTCACAAGAAAACTACCTATCGCTTTACCACACTCCAGCCCATTCACTAACACCACAATGCACTTGTGCATGCAACCAACTGTCAACTGTATTCTTCCCTAAAAGGAGAGTTTCTGTAGAGCCAAAATGGGATATTGTTCACCCGGTGTAAGGTACGCCTGTTTAATGGCATCGCCATTCAAACGCTCTCGGAGGCCTACTTAAGGAAGATTAGGAATATTTATTAGCCACAATGCATGAGTGATTTCCTGGTTCCTGCTTTGAACTCATAGAACTGAAAGCAGAAAACGTCATTCAAAAGAGAAATAAGGAAATTAAGTGTATCTCTTCCCCATATTGAAACCACATCTAAATAAACCTGATTAAGAGTGCAGGTGTTTGGGCCTGTACTTACTGATACTTGAGCCGCACTTGCTCATTGTCGGGGTTGCAGTAGAGTCTCTCCAGTTGTTCCTGGGATTCGTCTGCTACACTCTGCCACTTGTGAGTGCTGCTCCTGCGGATCTGCCAGTGGTAGGGCAGTACCGTGTGGTGGTGGGCACAGTCGTTGCCGTAAACACAAAGTCCTTGAAGGAAATCTACACAGATGTCCACAGAGTCGGCTTGGTGCGTGTGGTACTGCAGCTGTGTGAGCAGCTCAAACACCAGGTCCAGGGAAGCCTCCTCGCTCTTATCCTGAAATAGTTCTCCTTTGTCGGGCTGAGCGATGGGGAAAAGCAGGGGATGAGACTCCTGGACAGCAGTGCAGTCTTTGAGCGGCAGGCTTTTGGCCACAGAGGTTAGAAGGTCATCGCTTTTGTGAGAGCAGTCCTGAAGAGGGGTCTGAGTTTTAACTATGGGGGGTATATCCGTGCGGGAGGGTGTGCTCCCAGCCGCCCTCAGGCCTGGTTTTACCTGAAAGCAGTGACTATTGTCTGAGGTGGGGTCAGTGATTTTGGGGAGCTCCCCTGTGTGCTCCGTCTCCTCCAGTTCTGCAGTAGTATCAGCTATTTCCACATCAGTGTCCTGGGACATAAGGCCCGCTGTGCCATCGGCCGCAGTAGATGTGTCCTTTAAACAGTCTTGGTCCATGCAGTTCTGTTTGACAACTGCTGCAGCACACAGGCTGCCAGGGGTCCGGCTCGGCTGGTTCCGGGGAACAAACACCCCATCCCCAGAGACCAGAGTGTCCGTGCTGAGCAGAGTGGTCAGGATAGGGTCCTCCAAGGCTCGGTGGAGACATTTGGCATCCAATTTTCTCTGCTTCTTTTTGAAAAAAGGTTTCACCAAAGGAATTTTATCAGACAGACCCACAATCTGGTTCTCTGTGAAGTCGTCCCCTTCACCCATGTTTAAGCTGATATCCAGGGACAGCCCAGTCGGCACACCGTCTGCTGATTTCTGGAGAATGTGCAAAGTTTTATCCATGATCCCCTTCTAAAGCCAGACAGCCCTGGGAGAAGAGAAAGAGAGAAAGAAGTAGTCATCAAAGATAACACATATAATCCTATAAGCTCGGTTTCCAAGGTGAAGTCATCATGGCGCATAACGCTATGATTAACAGTTGCTTGGACGAGCTATTAAGCCATAAAACTCTTTCCTTTCTTCAAGCACAGCCCTCGCCCTGTCTGAGCCGAAACGAAACCTGTCCTGCGACAAATTCTGACTATCCCAACTGCAGCTGAACAGAGCAACACTTCTCTACTGCCATTCGCGCTGGGTAGTTGTCAAGAGGAATGCCAAAGCTTAGGTATAGTTCAGTGTATGTGGAAAACTTGTAGCTCAATGAAAACCAAACCCGAGAGGACTAACCTAGTTGTAAGCCATTGTCTTAAAGTGCCGCCACGCAGGTAGATTGGTTTACGGCTATTCTGTGAAATAGACCTCCATAATAAACATTGAATCGTGTGTCTTTGGTCTCTCACTAACGTCATGCCAGCAATTACAGCTGCGTCTCCAGGCTGGAGCGATAAAATCATTACTGTAACAAAACCTCTCTCTCTCGGGACTATGTATTTTGATCACGGGAGTCCGATACGCAGCCCCTGCCGTCTACGTGCAGCTTACACAACGCTGCCCGAGCAAGTTTGCACGTAGGCTCCAGTCTCACACACAACACACCAACAGCACCAACAGCACCAACAGCACTGCGGCGGAGCAGCCGCAAACACTGTTGCCCAAGAGCCCCACCACACAACGACACAACAGAGCGCTTCTAGTGATTCCACGCTCCTTTAGCAGCGAGGATCGAAGCTGTGGAGTTAAAGCTGTCCAAAAACACTACAGCCTGAGCCCGCAGCTACCTGCAGCGGGCACACTGGTGTAGAGCCATCTCGAGCTGCCGCAGTCTTCGCAGTCCTAAGGAAAGCGAACACTACATTTTTCGTGAACCAAGACGACAAGACCGTACCTGTGCGCTGAAGTCCGCCCCACTCCCCCCGTTCTCGACACTCTGTGCTGGGTAAAATCCAGGGCGTACATCGGCAAAGGTCTCGTCCACTCGGAGGAAAGTATCCGCGTGCGGACTAGATTATAGTCCGCTCGGGTTCGTGGTGTCCCTCTGCTGCCCCCGTGGCTCTCATGCTCTCTCTACTTCATGCTGTGTGCCCGTGTCTTTGTATCCTCCTCTGTCCGGACAGAGCAGCGCAGAGCAGACGGAGCAGAGCCACAAAGAGCGGAGCAGCACAGACTCACAGCTGTGGAGAATGACGCTCTCTCTCTCTCTCTGCCTACCGGCGGGTCCGCGCGCGCACGCTCCGCCCACTAACCTGCTCAGACCCCCCGGGTGGGCGGGGCTTGTGTCGCTCAGAGACCGAGGGAGTCGTCTGCTGGAGCTACGAGGGAATGCATGGGAACTAAACTTTTTATTTTTTTTTTTTATGTCAGATCAAGCCTCATACAACTAATGCGATAGGCTAAACATAATCATGGAATTTGAGGAAAAAATAAAACAATATATGCAATAGCCCTAGGGATAATTTTGGAAAGTATACAATATAGTAATTGGATGGACAGCAGTTATGAAATCCAGTCTAACCAAAAAGCCAAATAAGCTGAAAACGGCCATATTTCAAGGGCCTGTACCAGAAATTTGTCTCACCTCAGTGTATTGTATAAGCAAATCTGTGTGCTGTCTGTATCTAATTATATAGCGTTTTATTGCTTGATAATCTGGAAGTGCGCCTTAGCATGCTAGTTGTTGAAAGATGTTAAAAGCGCTTATAAACTCATTACGGAAAATGAGGAATAACTTTGAACCTCTGCAAACCATTTAATATGCACTAGTTGTGTTTGGGGTGTGTTCAGGGGCCAGCTGATCACTTCTCTGTATGGGGATGTGTACTGTGTACTGACTGTGTGCTGAGTCAGCTTTCCTCCCCTCCTCGCTTTACCAGAAGTCGTTTTAGGAACCGGCCGCGCTGCACTGCCTTCTTCCGGCGTGAGTTTCATTGTTTTTACTCAAGCCTGCTCAACCAAACCGTTTCCACTCTCTGCAGAGAACTTCTCAAAACTATTGGTTTCTGCATGACAAGGTTTCAACATCTGTTCATACCAACCACAATGGGTGATGTTGCAAAATAACCAATAAAGCAAGTTATATGGAAACACCAGATATTAGTGAATGAATTGAGCTGTTACAGTTGTGATATAGAATAGTCTACTCATGGGACTTGTATATATATTTTTATAACTTTAAAGCTACACTCCATGGAGAATGTTCTGTATGGTTTTAGTATGTATGGTTTTAATTTCTATTTCCATGGAATCATGCATGCAACGTGCCACCCCCGGAAAGTTACATACTGTACCTTTAAGGACCACATCAAACAGTGGATTTCTCCACTTGAACTGAAAGGAAAATGCAGTTACTCCTGCTTCCCTTGGGGCATTGTGGGAGTTACTAAGGCGGAAAAGCTTTATTTAATTTGTTTATTGCCTGCTAATGATTACCATGGAGGAAATACAATACAGGACTTTTTGTAACAACAATTTTCATAGAGACATTTTCATGTTAGTTAGTAAGTTTAGTTTCAGTTTCAGCGCACAGAAAATGAACATATATAGACTAGCTCATTCAAATCTCAAATCTAATTGGAAATGTTTAAAGTCACACAACAACAATTCACAAAGGCCTACATCATGAAAGATATAGGGTGTTAATAACTGCAAGAATGCAGCATCTGCTTTAAATTATAGGTAAAAAAAAATGTAAACAAAGTGCTAATGCTTATCATTGTATAGCTGACACATGCATACGGTATGATGAGCTTTATAAATATGTCAAACATATGGAAACTGCATTGTGTGAGGAGCACATGATTAATGAGTAACAGAGACTTCTCTATATGGTAAATACCTTTGAATATTCTCAAGTCAATTATCCATTATTTACTAGGAGTCTTCCTCTTTTCATAAGTAAGCTATTGTGTTAACACAACATACAACTTTGCAACCGAACAATTAGAATTAGACAAAGCACATTGTGCATTCAGAAATAAGTCTATAGACTAGGCCTATTTCATTTCACAACAATGAAGTTAAAACCTCTTAGAATATGTGATTTGTTTTCCTGTGAAAATAACTGGTTAAAACAAGAATGGTCCAAGAGGGTCCTACAATTCTGGTATTAGTTACACTATAGTTACAATTGTGTTAAAGGCCCTGTACCTGTTTTTTCCTTGTATTTGAGCAAAGTATAATAGTATAAACTCACAGGAGTCAGCTGTGTACTGCATCTAATTCTAAAGTGTTGTATTGTCCGCTTAGTCTGCTCAGAAAGTGCGTTTACCGTGATGGCAAAACTCCACTCTAGCCTCTGAAAGTTGTGAAAAGTACTTATAAACTCATTACAGTGAATAATTAGGATGCTCTTATTTCATAAGGTAAGTGAGGAATAACTCACCACATCAAACCTTTTAAAATGAATTAGTTCTGTTTTTCATGTTTTTAAGTCAGTAAAAATCAGGCACAGTGCCTTTTAGCTTTTGGCAAACCTGATTTATGCCTGTACCAACAACTATAGGCGAGTTTTTAATATTTCCATAAACCCTTCCAAGCAACTTCTTTCCAGTGAGTAATTTTGGCATTTTAGTGGCCGCCCGGAGTATTATAGGAACTACCAATCTCAGCCCTTCCCCACTACAAGGAAGAGATTAGTGCAAATGCCTACAACTATCTGTGCGATAAAAAAGCCTGATGCCGTCAAAGCAGTTCAAATGAGGGTTAGTAATTGGGAAATTGCAGGCTTGTTGTTGAAGCTGACGTACTTGTGAGTAATTGCTTGGTTGCATACCGATGGATCCCCGGCATTCCAGCATGGTCGACGTGCACAACGATGTTCTATTGTTCAGGCCCGGACTTGTCTCTATAAAAAAAGAGATACCAGGCTGCCAATGGCTGACTGGCTGAGGTCTTCTCACAAAGGATCATGAGTGATGGGAAGCACATGAAGTAACAAGTATTAACATCCATGCACCTAAAGACTGACAGACAACAAGAGGGAAGGTGGGTCAGGAAGAGGACACATATTACTGGTAGGGGAATACGGGATAGGCTGACAAGCTAACCATGCAAATAAAAATCAACAGTCAAACCACACCTTTGATCTATACCTGGGAAATACCTTTCTATCAAAGTAACTTGGCAGGAAGGCTAGTCCTCTGTGCTGTTTAGATGAGCATTAGAGCCTATATGGTCAGGGTTGCCATGGTGTTAAGGAAGGTCACTATAGTTATATATGTTTTTAAAATATGTCAGTGAAGAAAGTATAGTAGGCCTGTACATATAATATGATAATGAGTGAGTATCAGTGGAGGCAGACTCCTTTGCTAAACCAAATGATGCTATTTAGTCAAGTTTTTTGAAATCTTAATGATTGGAACATTGCTTCCATCTTTTAAATATAGCCTACTAGCAGTGTTATAGTCCCACATCTAGTTTACACGTAGAATACTACATGGTTTTGATCTTGTGGTACAGGGAAAGCCAAATATTTTCTTTGGCGGTAGGGTACTTTGTGTGAAAGGTTTGAGAGCCACTGATCTAAGTTTCTCTGTTGCTAACAAGGCAATACTCTGAGTCAGCAGAGCGTTTTTAGCTAACAAACATTTTCACAAATAGAATGTTTCATATTATGACAAGTAGGTCAAGGTCAATGGTTAAAGACCATTATAAACCTTATAATGATGCTAATATGCTATTCATATAATTTATTGGTCAGTTATTGACATGAAAGATGTTGGCAAAGCAAAGATAAGCATCATTTGATCTTCCATCTCCTCAGCCTTCACTCTGTATTCAGCACAAATGTTACTGGAGGCAGATCAGTTAGGCCTGACAAGCCTTGAGCCTGGACACGCCTGCTTCACGAGCGCACTCCCACGCTATGGAAACATCTAAATACACTCAGCTCATGTAATTGGTGTTGGACTGGCTGAGGCACCCGTGGGTGCCATAAACAATGATGAAAGTGGTGCTGTGTAATTATTGTCATTTTGGTCAGTAATCTTCCTCTTTTATAAGAATCATAATAGAGACACTACTTTCACACAAGTGGGATCGGAGGGGCTATATTTGAGGAGAACTGTATAGTGTTTTATAGTCAACATGTCAACATGTGTGATGGAAGGATTTCACTGGCGACAGTAGAGTAGGTTTTACTGCACATTAGCCCACAAAAAGTTTGTCAAGTACTCTACTATAAGTTTGTAAAGTACTCTACTAAAAGTTTGTGAAGTACTGTACTATAAGTTTGTAAAGTACTCTACTGTAAGTTTGTAAAGTAATTTACTATAAGTTTGTAAAGTACTGTCCTATAAGTTTGTAAAGTACTCTACTATAAGTTTGTAAAGTACTGTACTATAAGTTTGTAAAGTACTGTACTGTAATGTGTCAATGGTAATGGTGCAATGTTACATGGTTTAAGTGATGATTTAACTATGTTATTTTAAGTAGGTCTGCCAAATATTTTATCACCAAATACAATTATGCTTCAAGACAAAACAAAAGAAAAAATTGCCTCCAGAAATCTGATTCAAATAATGTTTGCTTCAAATGACTTAAGCTGTAGATATGTAAACACCTTGTGTACTACAAGGGGACGTGTTCTATGTGCAAGTTATACAATAAAACACATACCTGAAAGCGTGTAGTAGTTATACTGGCTATGTTTTAATATTTTCAGATTGTATGCACTGATATCTTCATTTCCTCATAACATAAACTGTCAAACAATTGTTAAGAATGACTGTGAAAAGCAGGTGAGCGTTACCTAACTGGATCACATTACTGAGCACCCTGCAGCCTGTATATTCACATAAGAATGTTATTTACATATAGAAACATTTTATATATTAATTGTGTTGTGTTATGTGTTGCATTATGGTCTATTCTGTTCTCTTTCAAACTGGCTATTTGTTTTTGCGAACAAATTCCTCCAAATGTATAACCACAAACTTTCTCCAGAACGCATCTTATATTGTTGTCATCCAACCAGTCTGACTAGCCTAAAACATCCTCTCTGTACGAATGCTATGGGACTTTAAATACCCTGCATAGCTATGATGAAAAACATGGCTGAAGTTACCTGACTTGAATTCTAGCGTACTGGCTAACTCGTGTTTAAAGAATGTCTTTTGTATTCATTTGTGTCGGCATTATGTTTGCACGTCTGATGACAGGCGATTTCCAACTAGCAAATAGACTAACCCTTTTTTTCTGCAAGGGCCGCTACTAAACATTAGATTTCTTTGTTGATCTGGTAGAATGGGGCGTGGGCCATGTAACAACAGCGCAAAATGCAATCAAGCCCCTACCCTAGTTTTTAAACTTACCTCATGTCTTCGGTTTACCAGGTTCATTTACTCTGTAGTTTCATAATAAAACACATAAAACCCCAGGACTAACCCATACCAGCCAAAATTACATACATTCTAGAAATTACAGACAATGCAGGCAATGTATCTGTCAAAGAAATCCCTCGATCATATGGAGCACATCAGCTGTGTACATTCAAAGTTGTTACATTTTGTGTGTTGGACTTGCTCTTAAATTTAAGTGCTCTGCGTTTTTAAAAGTTGAAGTGAGGAGGGCGCTTTTGGGAATGCTTTGATACTGACCTAAACCTGCCATGTTCCACCTTTGTTCAGTTTGGGCACTTTCTAAATAAACTCCACATACCACACCTCTTTTAGAAACACAGGCTCTTAAGAAAAAATGAATCCATCCATGAAGCGTTCATCAGCTTTATCATTTTAAACTTGCTTTTGACAAACTGGCTAGGACAGTGTTTCTCAAACTGTGGTTTCCACTGGTGGTAAGTGGACTGACTGTTTGAGTATTTGTTTTAGAGACAAATCTATTACGGTTTGTTCCTCTTTTGGGTTAATTATTATTTAATCATTTTGTTGCATTTTAGATCTGATTTAGCCCAAATTTAGGCCAAATATTATATTGGAGAGCATGTTACTTTTTATTGTTTTGAAAATGTTATATTTGTCAAAAACAATGTATTACCATGTTTAATAAAGTTCAGTTTCATTTTTGATGCTCTGAGTCCCCCCTCCCTTTGCTCACTAAGTCACTCCCCCTTCATAGCTCTATCACAACACAATCTGTGTGCATCCTGCTAATGAAACTACTGCACATTGCATCAGGTTTTTCACGTTGCGGTGTACAGTTTTGTATCGTGTTTTTGTATATTTATGGAGAATTGTCATGTGAGAGCATGCGTGACAAAGGCTTGTGGTCTGAGCATTAGACAGAAACTTACGACTAACCATAAAGAGGGTTTGAATAGGTCCTGGAAGAGATCGCTAAATTACTGAAGCATGCATGGATGACATCTAAAACCTCTTCAGGCATGTTTTTGAAGAGGGAACAATGTTGGTAGAACATGGTAGAAATATTCTGCAGTGCACAACATACATTTGCACTTGGAGTCAGGTAGCCAAAGGTCTATGTTTGAAGACAGCTGCACATGGCCCATTCATAGACTTCCTAATCATATCATACCCTAGAGCTTGTTACCTTTGTCCCATACCCTTCAAATACCTCTTGAATCTCCAACATACATTAACCTTTGAGGGGGTCTCCCGTCTGCTACGTCTGAATGGACCCTTAGGTGACAATGACCCCCTCCCAGACTCATGTTCAAAGCCCCGGGAGAGTATCAGGAATCTGCTACTATGGCAACATCATAAGAGGAATGCATGCTCTTTGGTGGTCTCTTTGATGATCGATTCCAAGAGTTCGGCATTGGAGTACGCTCAAGGTTCAAGGGGGACTGAGGTGAGGGTTGGGAGGAGGGAGGGAGGAGAAGAAAGAAGAGTGGAGGAGTCAAGGGGGGAGGGGGCAGGGCATAGGACAGGGTTGAAGGGCGACTAAACAAAAGGCTGCTCTGGCTCTGCTTTCCCCGGGTCAAGGCTTATAAGGGGCAGGAAGTAGCTCATACAATATCCACCACTCCAGGTTAGCATGCACCCCCTGTGCACTTCCAGCCCCCCGCTAAAGCTCAAATGTGTCTGCCTCTCACACACAGGTCACCCAGTGTGCCCGGACAATGAGCGGTGATCAAAGAGAGGCTCAGGGCTGATGGAAGGGAGAGGCGAGGGGATAAGCTACAGCAGGAGGGAGTGTGATCTTGTGAGGAGATGTGTGCTGAGCTATGGGTCAGTAAGGCTAAAGTTGAGCCCGCCCCCGAAAACTAGAGCTGTCAAGAACTAGCCATGAATGTGTTCCTTGATTTATTATAACAGTTGTGGAGGAGTTTTTATGTTTTCACATCACTGCCTATAGGATAAATGACCTTAGCCTATTACAAACGCCTGGTTGGTCGCTAGGTGCGTCTCGTCTCCCGCTCTGTGCAGTATATGCATGTCAGCTTCAGGCAGAACTTCAGTATTTTGCATATTCACACAAGATGAGCATATCCATGTGCTTCAGGGGGAGTGGGGGAAGCAGAGCATGATGAGCTAACAATTCAAAACAGAGCTTTACACAAAATGCGCTCCACTGGCACCACTGCACACGGACCTGCTCCTCCTCTGGACATACAAGCCTCTTTCCCATTGGCACGGTTCGCTTGGGCCCACCTTGGGCCACGACACTTCACTCACGAGCTGTGTCCCCATGCTCCGGGTCCAGGGGCAGGGCTCTGCTACGTGAAGAACAGACATCACCCAAACATAACTCATGTTTTCTTTATAAATTAATCTAAATCATATCTGAATTATACTTTTAATCATAAGGCTGATTTCAGCAATTCACAAAAAGACGTTTAGTAATTCCAAGTTTGTGGCGCTGTGAGATGTGGGTAAAGCTAAAGCTAGAGTAAACACAAAACGACTTCCAGTTGATCGTTTTTTCTGCATATATTTAACGTTTCATTTTAACATCTCTTTGTGTAATGCATTGGGTTTGGCTCATGTTAGATGCATTATGCACTGGAAATATCAGATTTTTTTTATCTTAACGCAAGTGCTTTGCATCAATAAACAGGGAACAGATGTTGCTAACGTGCTAGCTTTGTTTTGCGAAGCGTATTGGCTCAACACACAAATTGCTATCACTGGAAATATGGCGGTTTACCACAAGATCAAGTCAGACTCTGATGAGAAATTATTATTTTATGTTTATATCTGCTTTTTGCCGTCTTGTGCTCACCTGAGTGTGGTTTCTCTAGAGTCCAATCATCTCCTTTGGTCATTTTCACAACACCTTACCGGCTCCAGACGCCTCTGGGAGCTTGTACTCTCCAGGGCGGGTACGGAGGTACGATTCACTATAGACAGCCCACTCCAAAGTGACCCAGTGAAAATGAGGTTACAGCCGACCTGCCTGCACTCAGCACAAATAACACAAATAATACCTACAGATAACCTGGCACTCCGCATCTCAGCAGGGTTAATTCCATTCATGTTTGCAAAGGGATCTTGAGCAGTACGATGATAAATTATGCGTACATTTACTGCCCCTACTGGCTGGAGGGAGTACTGTCAAAAGCATGATAATAAACACTGTGTATTCTACACTAATTATTTTCTTTGGTCCAGATGTTGGATTTTAACACTTCTATTTTAATCCATCAAATGCCACACAGCTAACTGTGTTTGGATATCAGATAAAGATAAGAGTAGATAACCCCATATGTTACACCAGCCACCCTCCTCTGGAGGTGTGAAAAGAATCAGCCAGTTAATGACGCAAATTCCATGTCTCCCTTGATTAACTTAAAGAAGCAAATCTAAATGCCACAGCTCTTGTTACATAAAGGTTATCCATCTTAGATTCATTATATTATTTCAAAATGTATACCTTAAAGTATATGCTAAAAGTAGCCAACTAAAACTGAACTGTACTTCAAAGTATGATAAACTAAACCCAGTAAAGAGAAAAAAAAGTTGAATCTGTTTAAATGTATTATGTCTATTTCAAACCCTAACCTACATTCATCTTTTTAGGCATCTCTTACTCTATAATAAAGGACATTTAACCTATCAGAGTGCCTCGGATTCTCTACCCTCACCCACACTCAATACTGAAGGGACACGACGTGCGCCCAAGTATTGTTTTTATTCATTTTTTTATGTCCTACTTTCTACATTTGACTTAGTAGCTGTCATAACATCCCTCCTACAATAGCATTCTGTTTGCCTGCTCTGTGGTGTTTGGAGAGGTGCTTTGGTTGCTTACGCACATGCCTGGTTTCAGGGTCAGGAGGTTGTCTTTTGACTGCGGCTTGATCTGGCAGCAGACATCCAAACAGGAGGTGAGCTGGGCGTTTGGGCAGGCCTGACTGACGCTCACTTGGTTTGGTTTGGTGTTTGAGACGTGAATAGGAGTGACACGGCTGCACACGCCTGAGCAGACAGCGGAGGGGAGGCGAGACACGGACAGCCCGGAGAGTAAAGGAGACAATGGAGGAGGACAAAACCAGGACACAGGCAGACAGCGAGGTTTACAGATTGTGGCGGGGGTTTTTTTTTTTTTTTTGGATTCTATTCTTTTAAAAAATACACCTTTGAACGTTGTTGTTGCGGTGGCTTAGGCATTGACCCACGCAATCACGCAGTTGGTTTTGGTGGCCGGTAAACGTTGCACACTCAGAGTCCACTGGTGAAATAGGGGTGAATTTGAGTTACTTCAGGTCCCCCTTGTGGTTATAAGTTATAATTTGACACTATCTTGCAATGGCAGGATATATGTTTCCATTATATTGTTACTTTATTTTGGATTTTAATTGTTTGTTTTCAGTTATGAATACTTGAGAGTATTGTGATGAAATCCATACACCTTCATCTGGCCTCAACACAAAACATCTATCTGTAGCGTCTTGTAGCATTTGAGTGTTTCCGGTTTGTCTCCATGGAGAGGTTATTGCTTTGCCTGAAATATTCCACAGTATGGCACACAACACTCCCATCTAGTATTTATTTCACTATGGGTGTTTGTACTGCTCAAAAAAACCTTAAAAGCATTCTTGTTTGCGGGCTCGCCTCTCTACAGATCTGACCCAAGTTTAAAGCCATGCTGTGTAATATTCAAGGCAAAACAACATCTCCATGGACACAAGCTGACCCTCCACCAAACAAGTTACGTAGTGTACCTGTAAAGAGCATTAAAAACTGTATCCAAATCAAAACTAACAAGTTAATTTTTCATATATTTTATTCTTCTTTCTTTTCTGGCACTACTTTTTAAGTGAATGTTATTATGTTTATCAGGGCAGGGTGCACAGAGGAGGCTAACTCCCCTCCCTGGCTGGTGACGAACAAGTGCTAAGCGGAGATACCAGGAACGTGCACGTGAGAGGCTGAGCTGTGCATGTGGACCAGAGCCAGAATGTTGCTCGGTTGTTGTTTTTGCCATGGCATCAGGAAGGAGAGGACAGAAGGAATTTGAAAGAGAAAGAAACCAGACAGATAAGTTGGTGAAAGAGGGAATGCCTGGTTACTCATTGGTTTTTTTATTGGTCATTGGTCTTCATGGTCAGTCCACCCCTAAATTAGAAAGATTGGTGGTTTTGTCCGCTACCGCCAGTGCATTCTGCCACTGCGTCCTTTGGCAAGACAGTTTCCCCTCAAGAATCAAAACACAGTGTAGGTGTAATATTCAAATATGTATTTTATTTGTGTGTGCTGTTTGTTTTTGAACTTGCAAATATGACAAGAATCTTGCTGGCCAGGTTAGGGTGTAGCCATATGAAACTAAAACTAGCACAAAATGTAATGTCTTCTCAGTCAGTATAAATCATTATCATTTTTCACAATAAAATGGTGCCATGATTCAGCCACAAAGACTGCTGTTAGATGAAAAGACTTTAAGCCATAAAATCAATACATACATACATACATACATACATACATACACACATACATACATACATACATACATACATACTATACAAATCATGATACAGTTCAACATTTATGGATAATATGGTTCTAAAAACAATATCCCCCAAAGTTGTCTTCTGCTCTCTATCCAAATTTCAATGACTGTCATGTAAAAGTATTGTTTATTATTGTTTGGGACCTGCTGAAAAGGCTGAGGGTTTATTTTTATGAAGTTCACAGTCTGAGCAAACAAAAATATACAAATAAAAAAACAAAACTAGGAAAAAAAATTCACATTCAGCACAATTCTGTATCAAAATCAAATTTGAAGCTTCATAAGACCTCAAAATCTGTGCACAATATGTTTCATTTTTACTCTTTAAGTACATTTTAAAAGCTACTTTAATACTTTTACTTAAGTAGATTTCTTTTTGCTCCAGTATATGTAATTTGACTTTTAAGCCACAAAACTAAGTACTTCTTCCAGCACTGCCAAAATTACGACATCTAGAACATGTATGCGCTTTTGCTTGCCTTTCAGAACATTGCTTTAGTTTTGTTTCTATCTTGCACCTGCCCCCATCGAGCTAATGACTGCTTTAAGTTTCATTTCAGCGATAACAGATGAGGCTGGACTCTGCTCTTTCTCTTTTCCTACGGTCTGCTGACCGGCCCGTGTCCCTGTGACTATCCAGGCTGTTGTTACATAAGTCTCCTCCTGACTCAGGCTGGAGCAGGCTGGATCAGTGTGAACGAGTCTCGGTGCATGTGGGAGTTTCCCTTTCCGTTTCCAGGCAGAGTGGAGCAGTCTTCCAAAGTCTGATCACTGCAAGGTTTACAATGTGTGTTAGTGTTTATGTGCTAAAAACTAATAAATAAATCCATTGTTCACATGTCTACAATTTCAAAAGGAAATCATAAAGACGTCATGTCGATTAAAGGCCCTGTACCTGATTATGTTTCCACGTATTTGAGCAACACTTCCTCTTGTCTCAGTGCAGACATATTGTAATAGCAGCTCTTAAGGTCAAAATAAGTCAGCTGCATTCTGTTTCCATCTTATTATAAAGCGTCTTATTGTCCCATAATCAGGAAGTGCACGGTTAGCATGCTAGTTGTTGTTGATAGCATTACTGTGACCGCTCTGGCCTCGCGGTGAATAATTATAGGATGTTCAGAATGCATAAGGTAAGTGAGGAATAATAATAATAATAATAACTTTGGACCACTGCAAAAATTTAAATGAACTAGATCTGTTTTTCATGTTTTTAATATTGTAAGTATCATGTACAGCACCTTATTTCTCAAAATAAAACTGAAAAACATGTATTTGTTCTGTGAGTGGGCTCACCTCCTCACAGATATATCCTGTAACTTGGCCTAGTGGCGTCACCGAAATTATGTTCCCGTAGACAGATGCAGTTAATACCATATTTTGCAACTTTTTAAGAAAA
Organism: Periophthalmodon schlosseri; assembly: GCA_000787095.1. NCBI lineage: Eukaryota > Metazoa > Chordata > Actinopteri > Gobiiformes > Gobiidae > Periophthalmodon > Periophthalmodon schlosseri. Next base: position 20,674 of record KN471186.1, read on the forward strand.
GAAATAACATCTCCACTGTGACAAGGATGTGGTCTACTAGCAGTAGTTACATAGTGCATACTTTACGTTATTATAAAGGCAGCTTTAAAATTGTATTCTGGCAGGGTTATCATAGCATCAATTTATGCAGAACAAGTTTCATTTTCCTTCTCATCAGCAGCCTTCTTGTGTCACAGTTGAGCTTGTTGACCAATATCTGAACTTGACAAATCGCCACCTCCATTACTGCATGAACCCAGCTCATACATAGCGTGAGGAGGTAGCCACAGAAAGTTCAGAGTGATGGTCGACCGCGCAGAAAAGAGGACATGGAAAGGCAGGAGGAGGAAGCGGTGCTGTTGTGCGTGCATCTGTGTACAGTGAATGAGATCAGTACATCTGATAAACAAGACCAATATGCATAGATATGATCACACATGCTTTGTTATAGAGTGTTAACCAGAGTGCACTTGTATTTGGCACACATGCAAGAGTTAGCAGACAGCTAAAGACCGGGAAATGTTACAAATGACTTGGTAAGTATAGGGCGAGTTACATTTACAAACAATCAGGCGTGCTATTGTTAGCTTTATGTTAGCTTAAAGATCCTACAGCCTTTCCCATGTCTTTGAGCAAAAGCAGATATACTGCATAAGCAGTTCTTGATTTCAAAATAAGTCCCTTGCGTCAGCATCTAATCAGAACACGTTTTCTTGTCCAAAAATCGAAGGGCACTGTTAACATGCTAGTTATTGTTTCCATTACTGTGACGGCAGTGGTAAGTGGTAGTATTTTTTTTAGTAGTAGTAGCAGTGGTGGTGGTAGTATGCTTTTTCACACATGGGTTACTGGTAGTAGTAGTAGTAGTAATAGTAGTAGTAGTAGTAGCAGTAGTAGTAGTAGTGATGGTGGTAGAAGCAGCTTGGTCATTAGAAGTTTGATTCCCTCTGAGCATTGCATACTGCTGTTATGTCCTTGGCCACGACACTTCACTCACTTTAATTTTATGAGTGACTTGCAAATGTTCGCTAATATATAACCATCATTCTCTTTTGCCTCATCAGCGTCTCCTCTGAGGAAGTTAAAAAGTTGTTGCTAAGTTGCTACAAATAGAAAGCTAGCATCCAAACATGCTATACGCCGCAGGGCTAGCAGGCATCGAACTATGGGACCACATCGAAATCGACCACTTTCAAGACAGCTTTAACACAAACGCCGCTGTCTCTAGCTGGGGTGCTGAATATTGAGCGGGTGCATTGACCTGAGGGCGGTGGTGTCAATCATCTGAGCAGTGTCCGAGTGCCCATCTGTCAGCATAGACATATCTTTGACTGGGGCAGATTGGCCTCATGTGTACAGTATTCCCTCTCCTTGGCTCCAAAAGACTTTAGTGATTTTCCTGACCGGCGGCTGTCAGCACATCTGGCCCGATCAATACTCAGTGTGTGATGGGATTCCTCAAAGACCACACAGACTCTTACACATGAGGTTCTGAGGTCACATTTAGTACCACAGTTTCATTCTCCGATACTCAAACTCCTTAAAGGGCTTGTCTAGGTCCATTTTAGATATCTTAGTCTCGGTAAACGTCAAAAAATATATATATATCACAATGTACGGGCCTTTCTTTGCAGTTTGAATATTCTGCCTGTGTCTAGGACGGTTTAGCTCGGTGTCTAGCTCTTCTACAGGTAAAATCCTCCAGCTAGTCGCTAGCAAGCATGACAGTGACACAATGTTGCACAATACGGCATTAAACATATCTATTGCCATGAACAAAGTTAGGTGGCATCACTAAGCCAAATTACAAGTTAGATCTGTGAAGAGGCAAGCTCGCTTACAATACAAATGCATGTCTTTCAAGATCTGGAGATGGGTCCACTGCTCCTGACAGGCTGCCTCATCAACACTGTACAATGGGTCAAATGCAGAGGGCAAATTTTCAGAAGAGGACAATAAAGTGTTCCTCATCGTATTTACCTCAGTGGTGGAGGAAGTACTCAGTTTTGTTACTCAGGCTCAGCAAACAAAGGAACAAAGGTGACAAAGTACAATAGAACCAGCCAGGGCCATTAAGGTTGAATGGAGGCTCGTTAAGGCTGAAACTGGAAACAATAGCTGTTTTTAGTTTCAGTGTAGCAAGCTCCTCCCTTCAGGTAGATAGAAGGAAGTGTCCACCAGTAAATCTGACCAGCAGCCAAATGTCTTCACTCCTACAACTTTTTGTCCAGTTGACAAATTTAACTTTGGCTTTTACTATGGATCAGACCTGGACGACTGAGGGATTACACAGACATACTTAAGTAAAAGTACAGATTCAAGCAAAAAATACGCAAGTAAAAGTATCACATGAAAAAAAACTGCTTAAGTAAAAGTATTAAAGTACCTGTTTTATAACGTACTTAAAGAGTAAAAAGTAAAAGTATTTCACGCAGAGTTTAAGCAACAGCAGATTTTTTTTTTCTAGCTGTTTTTATTTGTATGTTTTTAACTTTGAACATGTTAAAAAATAAACCGCTCAGGCTTTTCAGCAGGTCTCAAACTATAACAAAAAATACTTTTACTCTTCAGTCCAGTTAAAAAATGTAGTGGAGTAGAAAGTACAGATACCTGCTCTCAAATGTAGTGAAGGAAAAATAAAAACTATCTACTTAAGTATAGTACTTTACCACATTTACTTTGTTACGTTCTACAATTTCTTTACCTTTACATAATACTGTAAACTAACACATTCACACTCAAGGTGCTTTGACCAATGACACAACAACAGTTTGGATTGTTGAGCTATTGCTGTTTATTTCTGACATATCAACCACTTTTAGCTGAAGCTACTAACCCGACTCACAATCTTGAAAAATATTTATGTTAGTAGTTATGTTAATTAGTTCCAGGGCTTAAATGATTCTCGGAGTACCTTTTTCATTTCTCGTGCACCAATCAATGCAACTCAATATAATTCTAATTTACATAAGACAATGAGTTCCCAGAAAAACTCCAATACTGGAAGAAATGCCCTTTCTGTTTCCTCCTCTCGACCTCTGCCCATATATGGTGATGAGGTGTGGAAGCGTTGGGTTAGAGTTAGGTTTTACACTTTGGTTTTACAGTTGTTGCCTGGCTGAGTGGACGTAAAGTGGATGACATCAGTGTTTTGGAGTCAGTTAGTCTTATCTAGGCTGGAAGTGACACAAGCCCTTTGGGTAAACACTGCAGAGGAAGTACTATTCACATGTGGTCCACTGGCTCAGGCTGGGTCACTATGTGTGGCAACAGTGGTAACTGTAGTAGTAATGGTGGTGGTAGTACGTTTTTTCACACGTAGGTTACTGGTAGTCCTGGTGGTAGTAGCCGTAGTAGTAGTAGTAGTAGTAGTAGTGGTACTGGTCGTGGTAGTAGTGGCAGTAGTAATAGTAGTAAGAGTGGTGGTCTTGGTAGTATGCTTTTTCACACATGGGTTACTGACAGTAACAGTAGCAGTAGTAGTAGTAGTAGTAGTAGTAGTAGTAGTAGTAGTAGTAGTAATAGTAGTAGTAGTAGTAGTAGTAGTAGTAGTAGTAGTAGTAGTAGCAATGTTAGTGCTGGTGCCTGTGCTGGTGGTAGTATGCTTTGTCACACATGAATTACTGGCAGTAGTAGTAGTAGCAGTAGTAGCAGTGGTGGTGGTAGTATGCTTTTTCACAGATGGGTTACTGGCAGTAGTAGTAGTAGTAGTCGTATTAGTAGTAGTAATAGTATAGTAGTAGTAGTAGTAGTAGTAGTAGTAGTGGTAGTAGTATTGGTGGTGGTGGTGTTTGTATGTTTTTTCACACATGGGCTACTGGTAGTAGTATACTAGTAGTAGTAGTATACTAGTAGTAGTAATGTCCTTGGGCAAGACACTTCAATCACTTTAATTTTGTGCATGACTTGAAAACGTTCTCTATTATATAACCATCATTCTCTTTTGCCTCATCATCATCTCCTAACACGTAGTGGAGTATCTGAACATTTTACTCAATGCCGATATTTCTTAAGCATACAAAAAGTGGTCCAAGATACTATAAAAGTAAGAGTAAAAGTATTTGAAAGAAAAAAAAATACTCCTCAAGAAAAAGTAATTGTGTATTAATGTATTTTGAAGTGATATCAAGGAACATGTTCAAATTATTATTATCAAACTAAAGCCTTTGTCGCTTATAGACTTGATCACAGTGGAAACAATAACCAGGCCTGTCGGCAGAAATTTGGGGGCCCAGGGGCAAGAAGCCTCACATAGGCCCCCCTCTAATATAAATGAATAGGAGGAGTTCCCAATTCTTAAGAGCCCAGGACAACAGACCCCTTTGTCCTCCCGTCGACTCCCCTGACAATAACCAACACTTTAGTTCAAGAGTACTCTAAAATAACTCAAGTAGGAGTAGACTGTATCAAGTTAAAAATAAACTAAATAGTACAGTGGTAGTAATAGTAGTAGCAGTAACCCAACAACAGCAGTTTTACCCTTCTGGATGCCTTTTACACCATCTTGGTCTATTAGTTCTTTGGCTTAACTCACATGTGTCTTTCCAAATCCCACTGATCTCTGATACTCCATTCTCCCACTGCTTCCATGTTATAACATTACATTTCCTTGTTCTCCTTCAATCCTGAACATCTATCTCCCAAAATGACATGCACACACAGACTCGAGCAGAGCGCACTCCCGAGACAGAGCGGATAAAGCCGAGTGTGAGCGAGAATAGTGCCGCGGGATCATGTGCTAGCGTTTGGATGGTAATGCTATTGACTGAAAGCATGTCACAGAGAGGTGGAATGAGATGGAGCTAAGTGTATCTTTGTGTCTGGAAAAATGGTCAGCTGCGCAGAGATTGTGGTGTTGACAGGAAAACAGCTTGTTGCCAGGAAAGAGCATTGGTTTAGCACTTGTCCTGCTAACTCACTCACGTATACGCACCAGGTGTCAGCTCGCATGGCAACCGGTCCACACGCAGTATGCTCATGGTGTGATCATCAAGCCCTAACTGCATTTCTGTCCTAGGTGGACTAATCGCTGGGTTTCAGATGACAACACAATATTCTGTAGGCCAATATTACTTAATGGGTTTTAGGGTTTAGTTGCTAATAGAAACGATCAGGTTCAACACTTGTGAATTTGACTTTTGGATATTTCATGGCAAAATACATATATATTTTTCCAGTATGTAAACTAATGTGTATTGCTCAAAAGTACCAAGAAAAATATACATCCTTACAGTGAGCAGGCTTGCCTCTCCACTGACCTGACTCATAACTCGACTAGGTGGCAGTTGTCTCCATGGAGCTACACATGTTAAAGCTCTACTGTGGAGTAAAGTAAAGTTTCCCGCCATCAGGCCAAATTATGGGTTTGTTGGCCGAAATCTTACGCAGTGGGGCTTTAATATATAAATAACCTATGGAAACGTCCAGATGTTGCTTTTTCTTGCTGTAAAACATGTGGTCCTAGTCAATTTTAGTCTGGGTTAAGTTAAAAAAATAAATCATTGTAACCACAGCAACCATCAACCTCGTTTATTCTTTACCTTCATCATTCACTCACTTATCTCAGAAGTACTTCGGGCTACGCAGAAAGTAAAAAAAAAAAACGCGGAACTGCAGAGGTGTCCAAGAGGAGGAGGCATTTACATTGAAGTCTATGGTCAAATTTTCAGTTATTAGCGAAAACTAGCTACAGATGTGAAAAGTTATTGGAAAAGAGGTTGAGGTGTAATTTTCAGTCAAAGAGCTAAAGACACGTAACAGAACGATGTTTTGGCAGAGAGGCTAGAGCTGGGTTAGAATCCGTAAATGAGTGAATAATTCCATGCTTTAATCAGTGTGGTACATCAGACGTTTTAGTTAAACTGAGAGGACTAATGACCTTTTAAACGGCGCAGGCCAAACATGCCTGTAAACACGGCATCTATACACTGCTGTGGTCTGAGGCTCCGTGCGGCTCCCGGTGTGTGCGTGCCAGTGTTTTTAAGAGCTCGGCCCTCAGCACGCGCGGCACCGGGGCCCCTCTGTAGAGTACACAAATAATTCACACACGCACAAGCTCAAATTCACACCCTCCACTCACTCTGCAGGAAGTGAGGGACAACCCGGGGCTTTGTGTCCAAATAGAGACCCGATCACCTCATTTCCCCGTGACTCCCGAGCGCACAGGTCCGCAGCAGGTGGGGGAAGACTGACTGTGACTTCCTGCCGGCGCAGTTCACGACCTCTGCCGACGTGTCCTTGAGCAACCCACCGTGCACTAACAGCTGGCGGGAGGAGGGCTTGGTCCAGAGCTGAACTTTAAGCTACTGAGGATGGGATAGGAAGACACATGGGGAGTTTAGTTACACGAGCGTTGGTTAAAGGTCATTTATAAAATTAGATTAACCTTTTGAAACCAACAAATACTATTTTATAATCTGTTTTGTTTCATTGAGAATTCATTGAGAAATCTTGCATATTTAATCTGTCTCTTTCTCCAGAGCTCAGTACACTTGGTTCCACCTTGTGATGTCACTAGGTGGAAATCCGGAAGTGCTCCTCTGTGTTTTTAAAGGTGCACTATGTAACTCTTCTGGTGAAATGTCCACCACCTGTTTGTTGTCATAGAGATGTTATCGTGTTGGTTGGAATATTCCACAGTATGACATTAAACTTTCATTTTTCATTATTAGTCATTTATTCAATTACTTCTGTTTTTATTGCTAATAAAAGACACTGAAAATCATGGATTCTTTCAGGGAGTGGGGTCGCCTCTCCACAGATCTGACCGGTAGTGTAGCCTGGTAGTTTCACTTGTTTGTCTAGATACATGTAATGCCCATGCTGTGGAACACTGCAGGCATGAAATAACATCTCCACGCTGAAAAGCAAATGGCAAAGCCTCCACCAGAAAAGTTACACAGTGCAGCTTTAAAGTCCTTTCACCCGATTTGTATTTTGGAAATGGACAATAATGACCCCACTGTATTGTCAGAACATTTTTTAGAGTAAGCAGAATTTTGTCACTCTGTCTTAGTAACTAACCACATTGCAAACACGAAACACAAAACGCGATCAGTCTGATTCAGTGCAAGCTGTTTTTCTTGCAGCTAATTCTCACTCCAATTCCAGAACACATGGCAGAGGGACGGCCTGTCCCGGTGCTCCTGTGCATGTGCGACTGACAGCCATGACAGAAGGACGAGACATCTGATCTTCACCCTATTTTCTGCAATTAATACATTTGGATTTAAACCAGCACATTTATTTGTCACATAGTTACAATACACAGCAGATAAGTTGTTAGCATTAGGCTAATGCTAATGCCAGGGGCTGTAAATTACACATAGGCCCACATTATGTCTAATTAAAGAGGCATGTTTCAACATGTTCCTTGGTTTTAAACACTTTTGAGTGGAAGGAGTTTGGAATGGTTTGTTTGTAATGATTTGTTTTGCTCTGTTTAAAAACTTTAAATGATTTTTTTTTAAAATATGTAACTTTGCCAGAATAATCAGAAGGTTAATAAAGGGTTAAGAGCTGGGGTAATAATGAAATAGTTACCCAGCCTGAATCATCCTTGTCTCTTTGTGTATGCTTCATTATGGCTAATTAGTTGTTATGAAGAGTTACCACATTGTGGTAAATGGGTTTTTTCCCAGTTTTCTATTATTTCATTTGAGTTTGAACAGAACATACACCACCGTATGTTTTAGAATGTTTGGAATCATTCAGCAGCAAATCTACCAAACAACTGATTTACTACCAACACCCCGTCCCTTTAAACCTCTACCACGGGCCCTTTAGCTCCCCCTAGTGGTCAGCTGTGCCCCTAGTTTGCTCTGTCTATCCAAACATGAGCATGTATTTGCGGACCAGGCGGTTTGATTCTTGTGTGAACGCACCACACCTTGCTTTCACATGCACTCATTAATTACAAGGGAGGGAAACACAGAGGAGGAAGACACAGAGATAGAGTTTCACAGAAAAGAAACAGGCTACGTCACAATATTTTTATTTTGGTACAAGAAATGGTACTCAAGTTAAAGGGTACTTGCTTAAAAATACAAAGTAGAGAATGTAATGTGTGAAAGGCATTGCTGCTACTTGGACTGTTTTGATTAATACAACCACTGCTCCTATACTACAACTGAGACAAGATCTTTGCCTGAAATGTCTTTTTCGCCATGGAGATCAGCAGGAGACTTGATAGGGTCAAGTTTTTGTTTTCTCAATCAAAACACATGCAACTGAACAGATGTAAGATATAAGTTTAATGTCATACTGTGAGACATTCCAGGCAAGACAATAACAGCTTTATGGAGACAAGAAGATGGCAGATTTACTATTAGTTATTTCCAATCTACAAAAAAACATAGATAGAATTTCTTCTTCAGGCTATAGTACAGTGTAGAAACAAATATTTGAAACTGCTTGTATGAATTACATGACAACTTGAATAGATTAAAACAAATAATTAAATAAAAAGTATTAAATAAAAGTATCCGGTTGCCGTGAGCAGTGAGGAGGAGCTGGTATTGTATGGAAAATGTGCTGCCTGCTGTGTGAGTCAGTGAAGGACGAAGGAACCATCTGGAACACAGCTGCAGAACTACGTGACTGGGGAGTACTTTGTGTAGGAGCAGGAGTAGAAGTACTCGTAGTAGTGGGAGTAGTGGGAGTAGTAGGAGCGGTATTAGTAACAAATGCCTTTAGTAGTTGTAGTAGTAATAGCAATGTAGGTGGTACCAGAGGCAGTAGTAAAAGTAGTAGTAGTAGTAATAGTAACAGTAGTAGTAACAGTAGTAGGAGGAGACTTGGAAGTTGTAAGACCAGTATTAGTTGTGGGAGTAGAGGCAGGAGTGATGGAAGGAGTCTTAAGTAGTGGTGGGAGTATTAGTAATAGTAGTAGTTGTAGCTGTGGTCGTAGTTGTAGTAGGTGGTGGTATCAGCAGGAGTAGTTGTACTAGTAGTAGTAGGTGGTGGTATCACTAGTAATTGTATTAGTAGTAGTAGTAGTAGGTGGTTAGGTGGTGGTATCAGTAGTATTAGTAGTAGTATGTGGTGGTATGAAGTAGTTATTGTTGTTGTAGTATGTAGTACCTGGTTAGGTAGTGGTATCAGCTGTGGTAGTAGGTGGTAGTATCAGTAGTAGTAGTAGATTGCAGTACCACTAGTAGTAATAGTAGTAGTAGTAGGCTTGGAAGTTGTAAAACCAGTATTAGTTTTGGGAGCAGTAGAGGCAGGAGTGATTGAAATAGTAGCTGAAGTAGTGGTGGGAGTGTTAGTACTAGTAGCAGTTGTAGCTGTGATCATAGTAGTAGTAGTTGTACTAGTAGTAGTAGGTGGTGGTATCACTAGTAATTGTATTAGTAGTAGTAGTAATAGGTGGTTAGGTATAGTATCAGTAGTATTAGCAGTAGTCATAGTAGTAGTATGTGGTGGTATGAAGTAGTTGTTGTAGTATGTAGTAGGAGGTTAGACAGTGGTATCAGCAGTAGTAGTAGACTGCAGTATCAGTAATAGTAGCAGTAGTAGTAGCAGTGTACATGTTCTCCATACTGGTGCGTACGTGCAGTAGATAAAGCCTGCATGTGCTCTCACAGTTGGGATGGATCAGAGAAAAGGGATAATCCCACCACGCCTTAACAACAACAGTGCAGGCCACGCCCACTCAAGCAGAGGAGGCGGAGCAAATACAGGAACCTCCATGTTGTCCCCGCCCTGTCACTCTTTTAAATGTGGAAAGCTTCATTAACCCCTGGCTGTAATCACTTTCAGATCTGTGATGATACTGACCTATTTTTTGGTTTATATGGTGGAGCAGTGCGGAGTTTTTTACATTTAGGTTAAATCAGGTGTATCATTGGTGAATATTCCTGCTTGAATAATCCTTTTTATACACTATATCACACAGGAGCATGACACGACAGCTTCCTAAAGTCTCAAAATAAGAAATATGTATTACATTTTTCTATTTAGTGCGATTCAAGTTTATGGTAAATGGTCACGTTTTTATATAGCGCTTTTCCACATTCAAGGCACTCAGAGCACTTTATATCAAGGAACCACTCACCCATTCACACACACTTTCACACACCAGTGTACACAGACACTGGGGGTGAGGTGGGTTAAGTGTCTTGCCCAATAACAGCATTCATCTGTGGGAGCTGGAATCGTACCGCCAACCTGTGGGTCAGTGGACAAACACTCTACCAACTGAGCTACTGTCGCCACACACAAACTATTTTTTGGCAACTAGGTCAAAGCTAAAATGCCAAAATAAATAAGTAAAATATATAACACAGAAAGATGTTTTCAAATTGCCAACAACAAGAACTTAAAGTGCACTGCGTAACTTTTCTGCTGAAGAGTACACACCTGCTTGTCTCCATGGAGGTATTACTGCTTTGCCTGGAATGTTCCACATCACAGTATGGCATTAAACATATCTGTCTCCATGGAGAAGAGCAGGTGGCGCTACCAAGACTAATTACAGGTAAGATCTGTGGAGAGGCAACCCTACTCGCAATGTGCAGTGAAAATAATGCATGTTTTTCAAGGTTTATTTGAGTAATAAAAACACCTAAATGCTAGGTAGGTCAGTTTAATGCCATAATGTGGAACCTTACAGACAAAGCAATAACATCTACAGACACACGCAGGTATAGACCCCATCCAAAAAGTTACACAGTGTATCTTTAAGGCATTCAAATAAAAAAATATATATAAATAAATAAATACAAATAAAAAGTCAATTTGGTTTTCATTGGCCAGATTCACAATTCCATCACATGTTTCCACGCTCATAGTCCATTGTTCTCTTCATGCTCGAGGCACATGTGAGCTCCGCCTGTGTCTATGTCTCTGTGACCTCCTCCCTCCCTCCCTCCCTGCCTCCCTGCCTGCGTGCCTTTGAGCCTAGCGCTTATTTGCGTGTCTGCTGCCTATACCGTAACTGTGTCTGATGTGTGTCTGGGTGCTCCTGCCAGCCAGCTGGGGAGAGAAGACAGGAGACAGAGAGAGAGAGAGGTGGAAGGAGGGAGAGATGGAGGGAAGGAGAGAGAGGGGAAACAGAGGGAGGAAGGGAGATAGCGAGAGGTAGGGGAGGGAGAGAAGGAGACAGACAGAGATAAGGAGGGAAGGAGCGAGGGGGCAGAGAGTGAGAGAGATAAAGATGGAGAAAGAAGTGAATGGAGGGAAGGAGAGAGGGGACAGAGAGTGTGCGAGAGAGGTGAAGGGAGGGAAGGGGAGAGAGATAGAGAGAAAGAGGTGGAGGGAAGAAGAGAGGGGACAGAGAGTGAGAGAGAGGTGAAGGGAGGGATGGAGAGAGGGAGAGAGATAGAGAGAAAGAGGTGGAGAGAAGAGAGGGGGTGAAAGAGAGGGAGGGAGAGCTACAGAGAGAGATTGAGACGGAGGTGGGAGGATGCTGTTTTGCTATTTTGATCTCTGTTTGTTGCGACATGGTTACGGTGACTTTAAATGAAACTGAACTCCAGTCAGTGTAAAAGATTTCTGTAAACAATATCTTTATGACTAATGCATGTGACCAGACAAAAGTAGTGACGCATAATTCATAATGAAATGTTTGCCAAGCTTATCAGGCATATTTGTCTCTCAACAATAACAGGTGACAGGTTCAACAATGACAGGGTCTGACAGGTGACAGATTCAAAGTCTGTCTTTTGTCTCTCAGTGTTACAAACTTACAGGGAGGAGCTGCGAGTTTCACTTTGCTATAAGTTCCATAAATACTGCAGGCATCACCAAACACTGACTCACTGTACCAAGAAAACCTGTAGCTGACTCCTTGTTGTCTGGCCTGTGTCATCAGAGGTATAATGCTCCCTACAACCATAGACTGTATGAAGAAGTGGACTAAGTGAGTGTGATGTCACCCATAGCGTTCGGCTCCAGTCAAATGAAGCTCATCGAGGCTAGAGCAGTTACAGGGGCCAATTTGGAGCCCAGTTCCATATGTGGAACTCTGACTGCGTATCACAGCAACCAAAGAGTCAATCTGGAGCGAAGCTGTTGAAAGTGATGTCCTTCCTTACCCTCACCACTGATTTAGTAGAGAGGGGGCGCTTAGCAACGCTGTCAATCAAATATGTTGCTAACGCTAGCGGGGAAAGAAGGCAGTTGATTTGTCTGTTATTAATGTTCATATCTTGATCTACAATAACGAAATAAAACTACTAGGATCATGTAGAGCGGGTCAATACGAACATTTTAAGACCAAAATGACGAGCCTGACAGCAGCATTTACAGAGAGAGGGGCCACAGTTTTCTAATGTAAAGTGAATTGGAGCCAGGTTGTTAGAGCATTTGCCATCCTACCTAAAGGTCAGTAGTTCAAACCCAGTTCTGACCAGTGCATGCTGTCATTGTGTCATTGGGCAAGCTACTTCACCCACCTTGTGTGTGAGGTCAGTCCATTAGTCTACCTCAGAGCAGCTGTGGCTAAGTCGTTTCCGTTAGCAGATGTGGAGTGGAATGTAGAGAGCTATATCATTTGAATGTACCATAACTGTACCAAAATACCATGAGCTATTATCTATTTTTTGCATTTCAAGTGGCCATATTGACAACATCAAGCTTTAAATGGGGAATGTCCTGGTTAAATAAAATCATATTAAATCCTCAAGGCCAGACGGTTGCACTATAGCATTAGCCAAACTGTTCACACATGTAGCTGCACATTCCCACACGCTAAGCTAATCCCTGTACCAAACACCAACACTTGCTCCCTCGCATGCTAACAGCCTTCCCCTCATCATGACACACTAACACACGCATTCCAGTCTGTGCCGTGCCAAAATGTCAACCTCTTGCGGCCGGGTAATCGGACTACCAACCCCGGTTCGCACATGCACCTCGGACCATATGATCAAAGTGGCATGCACACCAGACAAACAAAGTGCTTCCATGTTGGCGCTGGTTGTCGTGCAGTCACGTCAGAGCACGCAGAGAAGAGGGAATCATGCAAATCTGTGTTTTATTAGCATGCGACTGCCGGCCCCAACCCGCACACCAGCGCTGGGAGCAGGGGGAGCTTACATGCGAGAGAGAGACTAACAGTTAACTCAGGCACGGACACAGGCTAGGGTGTCATCTGAGGCCGGGGGATGGTATAGAGGCAAAAAAAAACCCCCAAAAAACCCCATTTGCATATCGTTTATTTTGACGTCATTGATCCAAGTGTTTTCAGTTGAAATAACAGCACAGGTGTGAACACGGAGCACTTATTTGGCAACCGAGCAGTAATATCCCCTGCATGACATGACACATAGCGCCCATGGCAACCTCATATATCCTCAAAGCTCACAGATATGATTGTAAATTGTATAAAAGCTCTCTCATCTGTCACTAATGTGCACTTTCCAACCTTCTGGCACTTTTCAACCACGAACATCCAAAATAACCCACGCTTAAAGGAGACATATTCTGCAAAATTGACTTTTAAGAGCTTTTAACCATGCTGTAATTGTTCTCCCTTCTCATTTACTGTCTTCAAGTTGTATTTAGAGTGATTCATGCATTTTTATTGCCTGGGATCAAGAATACACACTTCTTCAATACTTTACATAAATGTGAGTCTAATCATGGGTGAAGCTCCCCGGGTTCAGATGGGTGTGACTGGCAGGTGGATTAGCCAATCAGGGACACTCATGGTCCACCGTATCAAAACAAATATGGCTGCTTATGAGGAAAAAAGAATCATAGGGGACTGAAAAATATGACAGATTTTTCAGTGAAGCAATAAACTCTGTTAACCTGAGGTGAGATAAATGGCTTTTTGTTTATAAATGATACTTGATTTACATAGGCTGTATATATAAATGGACATAGCTAACCTGCTAGCCGCTACTTTCTAAATAGGAAGTGAGCATGAGTGCACTTCCGGCTCCATCGACTCTGGCTCCAATTCACTTTACATCGAAAAACTGTCACCCCTCTCTGTGTAACTGCTGCAGTGAGCCTCATCATTTTGGTTTTAAAATGTTCGTATTAACCCGCTCAGCATGATCCTGGTATTTTTTATTTCGCTATTGTGTCAGTAAATCAAGATATGAACATTAATAACAGACAAGGTCACTTCCGCTAGCTTTAGCAACAGGTTTGACTGACAGTGCTAGCCAGCGGCATGGGCGGGAAGGTGCTTTACCATCATCAGCCTCGCTCTGGACTGGCTCTTTGGTTGCTATGATACTAGCGGTCATAATTCCAAATGCGGAACTCGGCTCCAAACTTGGCCCTGTAACTGCTCTAGCCTCGATCAGCTTTATCTGACTGGAGCCGAACGCTACGGGCGACGTAACACTCCCTTAGTCCACTTCTTTAGACAGTCTATGGTGACCTATGAGCTCCATCGTTTCACATTAGAATTAGAATTGTATCATTATAAAATTGTAAGTCTGGGTACACGGTCTGTTTCTATCGCTCACCAACACCCGATAACCTCTTAAACTCTTCTGAATGAGCACAGGGCCTGTAGATGTGCACTATGGACGGCACTGGACATATTTTTGGCACAGTCCCTCACACCTGCTGACTCTGTGGATAAGCACTCGCACCCGCTCCCATTGGCACAGGTTATAAATCCTGCCCAAGTGGCACACATAGAGAATACATTATGTCCGGGATCACGCTAGCGCCAAGTTCACCCACAGGTCCGTGCGTCCCCGTGTAATCTGATACCGGGCTGCAGCAGTTGGCCTCACAAGTGCCGATTCAAAGTCAATGTAAAGAGACTCAGTGTTGTTTACAGTAGAAGTGCACTAGACCGATTTGGGATTATAGGGTTGTAAATGGTTAAAAGTTGGCATAAATAGTTTATAATGTGCACGTAGATGTTATGCAGTTCAAATAAGGCTTAAAACAATAGTTGCGATGCATCTGGGTGAAGGTAATTTGAGTGGCGAGTTGATCAGTCTGGTGAACGTGTTTGGACTTTAAAAACATGGAGGAGGGTTTTCCAGATTACCAGTGTTTTGTCTTTATTTTCATCTGAAGGTTCGGAAACATAAAAATGATTTAAGAATAACACGACTATGCGTTTCAAAATGTGGTATTAGAGAAAGACTATAATTTGGATTTACAACACTTTTATCCCGCATAGTTATTCATTTTCTTTCAGGTGAGAACATCTTAAATGAGACAAAAAAACATAGCCTCTTGCTTAAAAGTTGAGGTGCATCCGAATGAAGGAAATGATGAAAATTAGTCTTGTGAAGATGTTTGGACTTTAAAAACATGGAGGAGCGCTTTCCAGATTAATGCCAGATTCCAGATTACCAAGAAAGATGCGTGTATGAAACTAAACACAACTCAAGGTATGTTTTTGATGAAGAAACAAGCCTAAACACGACTAAAATCTACAAGTTGTGCTTTGAGTGCGCAGTGGTCTAGTCACATAGATTTATTTAATTATTTGATTAAATGTAGATATGATTTACAAAGGAGAAACGTTGGATAAGATCTTGGTTCATCCTGGCACTTGTAGAGTCTCGTTCATTTCCGGCGCTCTTTTCTCACAGAATGAATGAATCTGGCAGGCACAAGGACAAACATAGCCCCACTGGACCCTTACAAAGCACTGACCATTCTGACCTTCCAATACAGCTGGCCACTCTGCCCCCTTTACCACCTCAAAATGTCAACATCCTCTGCTCCGGCTCTGCAACCGGAATGAGCCAAGTTGGCAGTATATATTTCCCTGTGCATTATTCACTATTAAATATAACTCCATTTTGGACAGTCTAATCAATTGTGGTTTCTGTCTGTCTGCCCTGATACGAGAGGTGCTGAGAGTGGAGGAATGGGAGCTTGTTTTGGGACGTAGCGCAGCCAGTGGGGTCATAGTAACTCCGGGTAGGATACACCGGGCTGCTTGACCTGATCTACACCAAAGCATGAGTCACTGATGGTGTCTACAGCAGCCGCAGACAGTGTGGAAATGGAAGCTAGTTAGATTATGTAAAGGTTTGTCTAGAATAAAGGAGAGATATCATGGTGTACTACTACGACTACATTTCATTTTATTAAAGGACAAATATTAGGCATTACTTGTATTGTTACTGGACTGCCGTGGTTGGACTGTCCCATGTTAGGACAGAGGATTTTCACGCCCTGTGGTCCGATTCCAGACCCTTGTGGATTCAGAATGTAGAAAGGACTGGCTGATTAGGCAAAAAAATAATGTCTGTCTACAACATATTTTGTTTCTACACATGTGGCCAGAGTTAGCAACCTTTTCCGACATGCTAACACATGCAAACACTTGTAATGAACACGATTTGATGTCAGAAAGGCTCAGAATGAGTCTGGCAATGATTTATGGATTTAAAAGATGCACAGGAGACCTCTGGACTTTTACCGGTGACTTCACAATCCTGGGAAATTCAAAATAGCTACTATAATATATACTCAATACCCTCACGTGCACCCCCATCCACACTCACGTGCACTCTCATCTGCCCTCACGTGCACTCCCATCCACACTCATGTGCACTCCCATCCACACTCACGTGCACTCCCATCCACACTCACGTGCACTCTCATCCGCCCTCACGTGCACTCCCATCCACACTCACGTGCACTCTCATCCGCCCTCACGTGCACTCCCATCCACACTCACGTGCACTCTCATCCGCCCTCACGTGCACTCCCATCCACACTCACGTGCACTCTCATCCGCCCTCACGTGCACTCCCATCCACACTCACGTGCACTCCCCTCCCACCTCACGTGCACTCCCATCCACACTCACGTGCACTCTCATCGCTGTGGACGGGTAAAGTATTCATGGTGAAAGTGGGCACAAAGTGTAAGCACATGTCTGGCACACTTTAAAAAGACAAATTCCTCTGTCCTCGTCACCTCCATCTGTCAGAGGGATGCAGCGCACTCACCTCCAGCCTTCTGCTCCAGCCCACACCTCCTGCCCTCTGCTCCAGCCCACACCTCCTGCCCTCTGCTCCAACCCACACCTCCTGCCCTCTGCTATAGCCCACACCTCCAGCCTTGTCCTCTAGCCCACACCTCCTGCCCTCTGCTTTAGCCCACACCTCCTGCCCTCTGCTTTAGCCCACACCTCCAGCCCTCTCCTCTGCCTCCTCTGCCACCTCTGCCCCCGTGAAGCGCACCTCTCCTGGATCACATTTACACAGCTCTGGGGAGGACATAAATCACCCACACAAAAGTGAAGGAAGCACATATGAGGAGGGCAATGGTGGTATGTCCCACCGCTCAACTTTAGAGCTAAAAGATAGACTCAAATAAAACCACATTTCGTTTTTTTTTCTTTTTTCATTTTGGAAGTTTTTTTATTACACAGAGAAAACATATGTCCTTACCCTGAGTGAAACCTGACTCTTATTTGACCTGGAGGACGGCCTCCTTCTGCTTGTTTCCATGGAAATGTTCTTTTTTTGGCTATAACATTCCACAGTATGGCATAAAACATATCCCATTCTCCATGGATCTCTCTCTATGGTTTTAAAGTACGGTTTTGACTTTCTATTTCCATGGAATCATAAAAGTGACGTACTCCCTCCAAAAAGTTATACAATGTTGACACATATGTGCCACAGAATCTTGGTAAGTCTGCTCAAATCAAGATGAATGAGCTCAAGTCAGAGGTGGGGACAGGGGTATGGTGGCCTGGAGGGGTGGAGGAGGGGTGGGGGAATGACAGGACAGAGGTGATGTCAGCCCACTGTAACAGGAGCAGGGCATTCAGCACACTGTCTGCACGCACTTATGTCTCTCCCTCTCTCCACACCCACAAACCAAATGTGTTAGAGTTTCATATACGAAAGGCGCTGTACCTGATGTTTACTGTCTTAAAAAGGTCAAAAACAGAACTAGCTCATTTTAAACGGTTTGCAGCGGTCCAGTTATTTCTCACTTCCCTTACACGTTTTAGTATTGTAATCATTCACTGTCACGGTAAAGTAGCATGTACAGTACAGACAATAAAACACACTTTAGAATTAGATGCTGCTTCCAATATATCAGCACTGAGGCACATTTAGCTCCACTGTGGAACAAAATCAGGTACAGCCACACGATCATCTGGTCAAATATACTCAAATATCTCAATCATTTAAAGGTGCACTGTGTAAATCTTCTGGTGGAGGGTCTGTCATCTGCTTGTCTGGATATTGTTGGATATTATATTTGCCTGGAATGTTCCACCGTATGGCATTAAGTTTAGAATACAAATAGGCAAAAATATACCACCGGGCCAGGTTACATGCAGGTCAGATCTGTGGAGAAGCAAGCCTGTATACTTTGAAAGGAATGTTTGAGCATTAAAAACACCTGTAATTGAATAAATTATGTTAGATAAGTTTAACACAACACTGTGGAACATTACAGGCAAAGCTATAACATCTGGAATCCTAGATACATTTTTTGTGATTCGCAAAATTTGTTGGGAAAAGGTTTGACAAATCGGCTTATGTTGAGTATTTTATTGTATTTATTACAGTTATATGATATACTATTATACTTAGCCCTGTTTTGGAACTTGGAAAATTGGTACTTTGTGATTCTGAGGTGGGTCATCGTGCAAAGATATGGTAAATGGTCACATCTTTATATAGCACTTTTCCAACTTCTAGGCACTCAAAGCTTTACATCAAGGAACCACTCACCCACACACACATTCACACAGACACTGGGGGCGAGGTGGGTTAAGTGTCTTGACCGAGGACACGACAACAGCATTCATCTGTGGGAGCTGAATTTCCACCGCCAACTTGTGGACCAGTCAATCTGGCCTCTCTACCGATGATGTTTATGTCGAGAGTGGGATTCAAACCGCCTACCTTCAGCTCAGTGGACAAACACTCAACCAACTGAGCTACTGTCACCTCCCAAATGATGATAGTTCCCAGTTTGGCAAACCTAAAATGTAACCCAGCGATCTTTTAATAGTTCCTGGTTGCTGATTCAAAGTTTACCGATAGCTGTGTTATGTTGTTCCGCTTCTTTGCGAGTGTGTCTTTGGAAGAATGTGAAAGCCACGACCCGGCAGAGGAGAGGGGAAAAACAGTAAAGTCCTGTTCAGAAGTGGTGCCACATGTGAGTGATAAAACATTCATAAGGCTGCTCCTCTGATCCCACTCACAACTGAGATCACACACTGCACCAATGTATTCAGGAAAAGTACAAATTATATTTTAAAGTGCACGGAAATGTAAAGTGTATGGGTATTTTGATCAGAGGTGGGTTAAAATGAGGTTTTAACAGATCGTTCATCAAATCATTATACCCCAGAACTTCCAGTCACAACCAGACAAACAGGCTACTGCGACTAGAGTGGAGTGAGTGATGAAAGTGTCTTAACCAATGACACTTCCTGGGCGCCTTGTATGGTCAACCCTGACATTACTTCTATTAGCCATACAAGTTTGGAAACATCCATCCATTTTGTTCCTCTTTATCCGGAGCTGGGACGCCCAGACTTCCCTTTCCACGCACACTTCCTCCAGCTCTTCTGGGGGGATCCTGAGGCGTTCCCAGGCCAGCCGAGAGACATAGTCCCTCTAGCGTGTCCTGAGTCTTTCCTGGGGCCTTCTCCCGGTGGGACATGCCCGCAAAACCTCTCCAGGGAGACATGCAGGGAGTTTAGAAACATTTTGAAATGAACTGATTTCCTATTTCAGCCCATGTTTTTCAAATCAGATATAGCTTTTACTGATAACAATTCTAATGCTGATTTAGGCTATTCTTAATTACAAAATCATTGGACAAGAGGGCTATGCAGTTCCTTAAATAGAAAGATTTTTAAAGTTCTACATGGAGATGCTATTGTTTTGCCTGTAATGTTCCATAGTGTGACATTAAAACACTATCTACACTCATACACTGCAGCATATAGTAAAAACATAATAGGCTATGTCCTTTTACTTGACTAATTATTAAAAAGGAACCTATTTGATCATGTTAAGTAGTTTGGACTGCTCCTGGCGCACACAAACACACAAGCAGCCTACAGTGCGGCTCTATGGAACGGCTGCTCTCCTTTAGCTTAGCCGCGAGCTAACGGGAGAACTCAGAAAGCATTAGGCTGGTGATAGGTGATTTATCTTGCCTCCTCCTCCTCAGGGCCTGACCGTGGAGCTCTGAAACACGATTCTAGTGCCAGGGCCTCACAGCAGTCTGCGGTGCATGTGTGCGCTAAAGCCTTTGTCATGCTAGCAGCCATTGTGCGCTACGTGTTTGTATGCGTTTACCCTGTGGTGGTGTCAAAGAGCCCGCAGAGGAGAGGTTTATAGCGCCAGTCTCCTATTCGATCATCGTGCTAGTTATTTGCTATGACTGCATGCACGTACTGGGCCTGTGGTGCCAATAGTCCTACAGCAATTGTAAAGTTTCATACCTGCTATGAAGCTGTAATGGTTGTGTACATTTGCCTCATAATGCCAAATGTCCTGGAGCAGCTGTGTAAAATGGTGTAAGATTTGGCCATTCTATAATCATTGAGTTATTTGTTTAAGAATAAGTCCTTATTTTTTCAACACATGAGACGGATTACGTTTGAACTTCAGTTTGGTGCTGCACACTTAGCTGTAATACAGTGTAGTTCACTGACAAACAAATAAAATAAAATAAAGGTAAATGGAAAAAAATTTATACAGCGCTTTTCCATCTTCAAGGCACTCAAAGCGCTTTACATCAAGGAACCACTCACCCATTCACACACCAGTGTACACAGACACTGGGGGCAAGGTGGGTTAAGTGTTTTGCCCAAGGACACAACAACAGCATTCATCTGTGGGAGCTGGAATCGCGCCACCAACCTGTGGGTCAGTGGATCTGACCGCTTTAGAATGATGTTTATGAAGAGCTGCCAGCCTTTGGATCAGTGGACAAACACTGTACCAGCTGAGCTACTGTCGCCCAAGGTCCATTTAAAATGGTAGAACACAGCACAGTGCTTCTGGTGGAGGGTCCACCATCTGTTCCAGAGCCCAGAGTTGGTAAATGAAATGAGCCATGGCCTTAAACCACAGGCTGTATATATAAATGGATATAGCTAACCTGCTACCTGCCGCATTCCAAATAGAAAATGATCATGGGCGCGCTTCCAGCTCCATCGGCTCCAGTTCACTTTAGATTGAAAAATTGTCACCCCTCTCTCTGTAACTACTGCTATCAGGCTTGTGATATTGGTCTTTGGGTCTTTCAAGATATGAACATTAATAACAAATAAATTAGGCATCTTCTTTCCCCGAGGTTGCTCCTGCTAGCGATAGCAACAGGCTCGATTGACAGCGTTGCTAAGCGCCCGCTCCCTGCTAAACCAGCGGTGCGGGTGGGAAAGGGCATTACCTTCAACAGCCTTGCTCTGGATTGGCTCTTTGGTTGCTGCTAAACCGCGGTTGCGGTGGGAAAGGGCATTACCTTCAACAGCCTTGCTCTGGATTGGCTCTTTGGTTGCTATGATACTTGTGGTTGGAATTCCAAATATGGAACTCGGCTCCAAATTCGTCCCTATAACTGCTCTAGCCTCGATGAGCTTCATTTGACTGGAGTCCACTTCTTTATACATCTATGCCTTAAACGTATTAATCTCCAGACAAGCAGGTGGTGCCTCCAGGCCAGGTTACAGGTCAGATCTGTGGAGAGGCTAACCTGGAATTCACAGTATACGACAGTGCTTTATGTAACAAAAGTTCATTAAAGTTAACCCTGATTGTCTATTTACCTTATCGTCAAAGTGACACTAAAAGCCAAACTGCCAGATGATGATGATGATGATGATGATGATGGGGGCATACGGCATGGTGTTTGTGATCTGATCTTTCATCCCTGTGCATTAACTGTAATGTCTAAACCTTATTTTCACTGAGGTATCACGAGAACCTGCAGTGCTGTTGCGTTCTGAATCCCACACATACACGTTCACTCAGAGGAGGAGACAGAGCCCAGCAGGGGGCAGAGGAGAGCAGAGGCAAGCCAAATATCTGTCTGCTTTTTATGTGCCCAAAACGTCTCGGGTCAGTTCAGATGAGAAGAGATGACAGCGGGAGGAGGAGAGGACTTCTGCAGATGCTTTTACCTTGATGTGCTGTCATTCCAAACAAATATGATGTCAAAGATATGGAACAGTGACTGAGATATGGCCAGTATTCTTTTTTCTGAGGAGTTAGACAATGAACTGTTTGTTAAACTGTTCAACTAAAAAACTGCACACACTTCCATTTTAAAACTTGTTCTAACTACCACACTTTCTCCCATGGGCTAAAACAAATGTTGTGTATTTTAGAAGATAATAACAACAAGACAACAAGTTTAAATACTTCCTTATGAGTTGGATAGTCGTAATCTTTTGGAGGCATTTCTAGAGAAGAAAGACTAGAAAAGAAATGTTGACGTAAATAGGCTGTTTGATGTCTTCTGTCTAAACCTTTTCAAGGACCACTGAAAGTAACTTGTAGCTAAATCCACTGGCGGAAGAAGTACTCAGTTGTGTTACTTAAGTAAAAGTACAGATACTGGAGGAAAAAAACAAAACTCAAGTAAAAGTATCACATGAGAAAACCTACGTAAGTAAAAGTATTAAAGTACTCCTTTAAAAGTATCACATAGAAAACCTACGTAAGTAAAAGTATTAAAGTACTCCTTTAAACACTAAAAGTATTTTGTGCAGATTTTGAGGTCTTATAAGGCTTCAGTGATTTTGATGAAGATTTGTGCTAAACAGAAACAATGAAAACTTTTTTTTTTTTCTCTAGCTGTTTTTATTTGTACATTTTTGTTTGCTCAAACTACAAATGTTGTACTTTTACTCTTCAGTTCGGTGTAAAAATGTAGTGGAGTGGAAAGTACAGATACTTGCTCTCAAATCCACATATGCTCTCAGTATCCACGTTAAAATGTACTTATGTAAAGTACAGATACCTAAAATTTGTACTACAGTATAGTACTTCACTACTTTATTACGTTCCACCACTGGCTAAATCTGGTACAGAGCATCTTTCTCTTTGAGATCAATGTAATCTATACATGTTTCTTGCTAAATAAATAAATAAATAATTGAGTAGTATCTAAAGTGTGTGTAATGGTGTAATTGGTGGTGCTGCAGTCTTATTTTCTTCTCTTACTTTGCCTTTTGTCAATAAAATTTGTTGAAATTGTTTTTATTCATATATATAAAAGAGCCATTTTCTTCCAGTCAGTTCACGGTAAACATTGACCCCTTGCGGACAAACTCTGCAATAACAGACTGTGACATTGCATCAGGACAGGTTCGACAGACTGATCACATTACACTGCAATTATTTTATTCCAGGACGGCCGTGTTCCAGTCTAGACTACACAAACATTGTAATGAAGCCGCTGTTTACGTACATGTACAGCTGCAAACAATAAAAGTAGGCTACACCGCACAGAAAAAAAAAAAAAAAAGTTGTGATATGATTTCGTTAGTTAGACCACCCCCATGCCGCCGCTAATGTTGTCTTAAGATTGCACAATGGTGAAGTCACTCTCCTATCTCAAAAGAAGTAAAATCCATAACCAGATCCAATTAATATAATCAGAAAATATATGGCGTTTTGAGTCCCACAAGAACAAAACAGCTCTACCGTTTACCCCCATGAGCTCTGGGTAATGACCACAGTCCACGGATACAAGTGGTGTAAATGAGTTACCTTTGCATGGTGTCTGTGCGCTCCCTTAAAGATAGGGGAGGAGTTCAGTCGCACTGGAGGAAGGACAAAAAACTATTACAAGAATCACATTTCAGAACATTTTGTACAGATCGAAAGTACAGGATTTTTTTTTATGCAGAATAAGACAGAACGTTTGGTTTGAGGATGCAATTATGGTACTTAAAAAAATTGCATCCTTTGTTAATTCCAGTCAAATCGCGGTTTCGATTCGACTGTGATTAATCTTGGATCTCTAATGGAAAGGGACGTCTGGGCATCCCTGATTAGACCGTTGCATCCATACATATAGTGAATAAAATGATTATGCAGCCAAGTAACCAAAATTTACCCCAAGAATGTGTAAATCGAACGATCCCAAACAGTAGTTCTCATATCAACCAGCAGAGAGCGACAATTACACCAACGCGCCATTCTCCTCTAGAGAAGAAGCTTTGCGCAGTGCCGTTTCCGGGTTTATGCTGACGCGTCTCTCCTCTCCATTCACCGACGTGTCAGTCCGCTTCTACCCGCACGGAGCAGCGCACGGGCCGCTCACTCTGCCGCCAACATGCCCCCGAAAAGCAGCACCAAGCAGCAGTCCGAGGAAGACCTGCTCCTCCAGGACTTCAGCAG
>KN471186.1:50945-63715 GCA_000787095.1 Periophthalmodon schlosseri
TTCCCATGTTGTTCAGTAGTATGTGCAGGCACTCTTCTAATGCCAAAACAAGACATTCTGCATAGCTAAGAATCAAAGCAACAGCCACTGGCCTAGTCCATCATGCAACTGTAGTCTGTCCTGAGAGCCCCTCATCAGGCTAAGGTGCTAGCATAGTTTGACAACACGCTTAAAGTGCGTATGACAGGGTTTTAGGATTTTCTCATTTTGACTTAAAGGGCCGATGTGAGTTTATTCCATGTCTTTGAGTCTGTACTGTCTGTTACTCTAATTATAATCTGCTCTGGCCTCTGAAAGTTGTGAAAAGTGCTTATAAACTCATCATGGTGAATAATTAGGATGCTCGGAATGCATAAGGTAAGTGAGGAGTAACTTTGGACCTTCTTAATCTGATGGGACGATATATGTTGTTAATATAAATTATAGGTTTACGCCAATCAGACAGCAGTTTGCGAAGAAAAGTTGGGAAATATGTTGAAGATTACAGGAAGTAGAGTTACTATTTAAAACATTAATCTAACAAAATAAAGGTGTATTTTTTTTTGGTCTAATAATTTCTGAGTACATTAGCGGAGTAATGGCCCTGTATACATGGTTGCTAGGTAACAGCAATGAAATTACTAATTGTGTCATAATTACCAATCAGGAAGTAAAATTGTAAACCAAAAAAAAAAAAAAGCCAAACTGGGAAAGAAAAACTGTTTTTTTTTTGGTAAAATCTTAAATATAATGATCTTTACTGTGTTTCAGTACAACGAGCAATCCAACCTGTCACAGGCACTTTACGATCCCCAACATGAGGTGTGTGCTCAAAGAATAAGTTGTGGTTGTTTATGTAAAATAGACTGTAGTACGATCATCATATTACCAGAACGTGCCCCCGAGCAAGGCACTTTATACTTTTGATCACAAATGAGAGTTGTGTTATGAAACAGAAGCATTACAAGCAACACAGTGTAACTTTTTAGCACAAATCATTGAGTCTAATTAAGATTTCAACAGCATTAACATTAATTTAATATTAATCCATTTGAATTTTGGATGTAAAACTGAATTGCTTAAGTTTTGTGTAGCCTAAATACAGGCTACATAAACAGTCCATGCAAAATATGCAGCAAATTAGTTGTTTAGCATTGAAAGTTAGCATCAGCCTAGACAAATACAGGCAGTAGCAAACTTATAATTTCTACTAAATTGCTTCATAATTAAAATCCCCAAATCCGTGAGTTGGAGATGACATTTTAACAGATTGTTGGCATTCAGAAATCAAAAATGACTTCTAATTAGTTTTGATGATAATTTTTTGCCTTTTGCTCTGGATACACAACCTGAAAAGTTACATTGTTTTGCTTTAAATTTTCTCTGTAGCTAAAGCTGTGCATAGTACTGAGATGTACAGCGTAGTAAGACTTCCACAAAGCAGCTTCTGGAGGCTGAGGAAAGCACTGATGTTCTTGGCTGGACAGGACCTGAGGAACCGGAGCGGAGCGGGGGGAGGACACGTCTCAAAGGCAGAGGAGGAGACCAGAGAGCGGGGACGCATTTGACCGTAACACCGGCCCTGGGTCAGCTGTGTTTAGGAGCGGTAGTCCTTCTTACTGTAGGGTCTGTTTCCCAGGATGTGGTCTATCTCAGAGACAACATGTGAACTCATCTTAGGGAGGACCTGCAGAAGAAAAAGACAGTAGTAGTAATAAACCAATATTGTCAATATTTATATCAAAGTATTTAAAGTGGGACTAAACACCTAAACTCCACCCACAAGCACAAATACACCCGCTAAACTGGGAAGTACCTGGAAGACTAAAGAGAAGCGTGAGGGGAGGGGCGGGGTCTGCAATATAATTGGTCTAACATCAATATTTCAAACTCCGCCCATGTAGCCAAGTGTTTGTAATCAGAAACCCCTGCCTGTAATCAAGGAAGTTCTGCGTGATGTCACGTAGTACTTGAAACCGCTGTGGCCACTGAAGGCAGCGCATGCACACTTTTTGACTGTCGTTGTTTTTGAATAGAGGGCTGCAAATGTACCTAGTTTGCACTAAAATTGCCACTAGGACAGTAGACAATGTTATCAAATACGCAGTTAAGTAACAAAAAAGTTGACTAAGTGTCTAGTTCCACTTTAATATTGAGAAAAAAGAACATATTAGAATAGTAATAAAGACTTCCAATGGGACATACTTAATGGTAGCTCTTGGCACATAACTGCATAAATATATATCTGACCAAATCATGCTCTCACCTGGATGGCCCCGAGGTTCTCTGTGAGCTGCTCAGGGTTAGAGGTTCCCAAAAGAACTGAACTCACTCCTTCATTACGTAAACACCAGGCTGAAAAAGACATGTTCACATAATGTCCACTGGATCTGCTTATTTAAGTGCTGATTTTAAGTCTTCAGCATAGTTCCACTCTTGACTCTGAAATGATGCTTGACAATCTTTGGGGACCCCCTGCAGTGTACCTGAGGCCCACCGAGGAGGTCACATGGACCTCACTTTGGGAACCACTGATTCCTACAACAATTATAACCACTGGACTTAAAAGCATGTCAACCTGGCAACGCTGTATGAGACCAAGTCACCTCAGTCAATTTAAGGTTAATAAAGTCTATAAAAGTAATAAAAGCCTTTCTTTTTTTCTTTTTTTCCTCACACACATTCAAATAAAAGCATTTTGCATTGCATTTTTGCATTAGCATTCTGTCCTCTGCCTGAAGTATTTTGACATATTTGAAGATATCCTCTAAGTCCCACTCTGGGGAATTCAGATACTGTACTATATGCAAAAACTGTCAGTTGAAATACACTGTGCCTTGTTGTGCTTCTGCCGCTAGTGTCTCCTTCTGTGTCTCCTTCACACAAACTAGATCCCAACTCCTCAAAATGAAAGTTCATGTATCTGAGTGTTACTAGGTGCAGTCCCTCACCCACTGCGAGCTGGGGCAGGGTGCAGCCCAGCTTCTCCGCCATGTGGTGGAGCTCTTTGAGCTTGGCCTGCTGCTTCCTCCCATCCTCACTCACGATCTTCTCCTTCAGCCACTGGTACGACTGCACACACACAAAAGGACTCAGTGCTAAATCAGTTAAACGAGTCAGGCATGAAAAGAGCCGGGAGGCACTCAGCAAGTTATCAGATCCAAACCATTCCAGGAAAATTGACATTCAATTCTTAATATATATATATAATAGTGTATAACTTCTAATGTATATGTATGAAAAATGTGAGTCACAGTTATGTATTCAAAAGGATTTGCCACCTACTTGTTTCCATGCAAATGTTAGTTTGCCAATAATGTTCCACTGTGTGACATTAAACTCCTCTATCTTTCATTTATACAATTATAGATGTTTTTAGGTTTTAACTGCATTTTTATCGCGTGATCATTTCTCTTTTCTGATTTCTGATCATTTCTCAGAATTCTCTTTATTTAATTCCTCAGATTTGTGGTGTTTTGAGCACTTACACAGTTTAAATGACTCAAACATGCGTGGATGACACAAAATACTACTCCAGGTGCACTTTGACTGAAAAATAGTGTGTTTAGTGATTACAGGGCTTTCTCCTCCATAGATACACAGACACATATAGATACATATAGTGGGACCTATTTAGAAGCCCATTGACCATCACATTGATGATCTTTCATTGGAGTAGCACAGGACAATAGAGCATCCAGTGTGAAAATGACAGCTGCATTGGAACACATTCATTAGATGTAACTGGTAACGCTGTATAAACAATAAAAACACCAGTAACTGAATAAAAGCAAGATAGATAAGTTTAATGCAATACATCTCCGCAGAGGTAAGCAGCACCAGAATAGTTACATAGTGCCCCTTTAATGACTGAAACATGTATATGAGCATTTCTTCGTGCATTTCAAACTTTCAAACACTGATTCTATGCATGAGCGGCCATGTTCCTAAAGCTGCACAAAGTAAATGAACTTTTGATTTAGAGTCGCTAAAGGTAACCGCACTTTGCACTTTGGAATCCATTCTTCTTCGTTGCCTCATGTAGTTTTTTTTCCTTTCAGACCCTGCCACATCTGTCTCTGCTCCATCTATCGTCTACATCCTCACTTTGCGTCCTCTTTCATTACATTCATACATCTCCTTTTCGGTTTCCTCTGAGCCGTTTGATTGACAGTTCTAACCTGAAAATACTTCTCCTCACCTCTTCCTCTCCACATGTCCAAATACCTTCCCATATGCTCACGTCTCATTTTTACATTTCTTCCTCACGTCTTGTCCGCACTGCCCGTTGCTATGTACAAGTGAATATGGAGCTCAACAGTGACTGTCCGCCCCTGGTTCTGGAAGTACATTTCCCATTCACTTTTCTCATAGACTTTCGGGAAAAAAATTATGTTAAAAGCTTGAAACCTTGCTCAGGGCTAATCAGCTACACGGTAACTAATGACTACAAGCAGAGCCGGATCTTCCTATACACAGACTACGCAAACTGAGGAGCAACTTCAGTCTGCAGCAGGTTACTGTCGATAACGAGAGAAGCTTCTTTCACTTTTCTCATAGACTTCGGGAAAAAAATTATGTTAAAAGCTTGAAACCTTGCTCAGGGCTAATCAGCTACACGGTAACTAATGACTACAAGCAGAGCCGGATCTTCCTATACACAGACTACGCAAACTGAGGAGCAACTTCAGTCTGCAGCAGGTTACTGTCGATAACGAGAGAAGCTTCTTTTGCCTTTGCTGGTCCAGTGAATGACCCATATTTGTATATTTGCACACATATTATACGCATATTAATATGTTTAATCACCCGCGAATTATTTACAATTATTTATTTATTATTTATTTGAAGTTTGCCTGCATTTATTGACCACAAATAAGGTGATCATGAAGTGAAACTAAAGTGAAAGTTTTCTTGGCAGTGTATAGGTCCTAAGCACATGATGATAAAGAGAAGGTGAGCCTGTAATATTTAGGCTATAATGAATAAATCGAAGTGTTATTTCATTTAAAATTTATTTCTGAAACTTTATAAACTGCTAAGTTATTTAAACATTTCACCAAATCTTGCATTTTAAATGTGCTTCTTGGAATTAAATCAACCACGTTATGGATATTAGTTACCACGTAAATGGTTGACCTTCACGATGCCTTTGAACTGTTAATATTTGAATTTTTCGAAAAGTCTGTGTGAAAAGTGAAAAATGGAAAATTTACTAGCAGAACCAGAGCGGATTTCAAAGTAGGCGGGACTGTTGACCTCCACCATCAGAGGTATAATACTCCCTACAATGGAAGTCAGATTGGAATGGACAATACTATCACAATGTCTTGAAGGTTCATGTCTCCAGGTCCTGAGTCTCATAAATTTCTCCTGTAATATAACTCCAGTCTCTTGCCTCTTCTTACAACTTTACTTCAGTCTATTCTACAAGTATTTACAGATCATATTTTATGCCGTTTTATGTAAGATCTACAGTAAGTAAGAACCACATCAAATCTAAAATGTCTCCCTCACCAAAACCACTCTTGGCATCTTCACAATTTCAGCACTCAAATTACCTCCACTCCGAAGCATCATGGGCTAATAAGAAACTTTGAAGCTAGAAGTTGTTGTTTTTAGACTCATTTTAACTGCTTCAGTCTCCAGAGCATCAGCAGAGAACAAGTCCTTGTGTCCTCCAGCGACAACAGTGCAGTTTTCTGAGCAAATGATTTCATACATTATTTTAAAGCTGCACTATGTCACTTTTTTGGTGAGGCGTATGCGAATTTCTTGTCTTCTTGGTGAGGTAGATACTTTGCCAGGAATGTTTCACAGTATGCCATAAAAATCTATCAACATGGAGGCAAACGGGTGACACTGTCAGGCCAAGTTACAAGTCAGGTCTTATACGTTTAAGGCAATAGCAAAAGACGAAGTCTAAATCTGTCAACTGGACAAATTGTTGTAGGAGTGAAGACGTTTCGCTGCTCATCCAAGCCGCTTCTTCAGTTCTAGTCAGATTGCTGGTGGACACTGCCTTATATCTACCTGAAGGGAGGGGGCTAACTACACTGAAACTGTAAACACCTATTGTCTCCAGTTTCAGCCTAACGACCTATTCAACCTTTAACGACCCCTATTGTTCTCTTTTACATACTTTGGAACTTTTGTCAAAGCAATAGCATCTCCACGGAGACAAGCAGGTGACCAAACCTTTATTAGAAGTTACGTAGTGTACCTTTTATTTATATAATGTTAAATGCGACAGTTCTGCAGACGTAGTTTTAATAGTCTGAATAGTGTGTAATACAGGCCTATGGGGGAGCTGTGCCACACTTACTTTCATGGATGCTCGGGAAGTTTCCGGAATGCCGTTTTCGTACTTCCCGGTGATGATGCCACAGGCCAGGGGCGACCACGTCATGGCTCCGACTCCTGCCCGGATGTCGCCATGGAGACCGGAGGCAAACAGCGGCACATCGCACAAAGAGGAGAAGAATGAGAAGATGGAGAGGTGTGAGTGTGATGCAGTGACAGGTGAAAATGTATGAGCAGAAAGAACACTCTGCTCACAGATCACACGCACCACTGAATAATGGACCAACAGTGCTGCGGCTAAGCTAACTAAGCTAGCATCAACTCTCAATACTCAAAGGGAAAAAGAGGAAATTGTCTCCAAGGTAGCGTGATGTGATCTTTTGCAAATTTTGAAAAGTTTAAAATGTATGTAAAATTGACTTTGACTTTGAATCAATTTTACAATTTTGAACAGGAAATCAATAAACGTTTTTTATTATTAAGCCATTTTTAATCAGTATGACATTTTACAGTGAACAAAATGTAATACAATGATCTATGTGTGTTTCATTCAAATACCTGATTAAGTATAATGTGTCTGTGTTTACTGAGCAGATGTTTTTCTGTTGCAGTCGTAGTACTTGCCTATCTTGTGGTAGAGCTCGGGGAGTTGCACCTCCACCTTCTCCCTCTGAAAGAGATGGTACTCGGCCTGCTCACAGACCGGGGGGATCAGGTTAAACTGCCGAGCCACGGAGTACGCCTCCTACAGGACAACAGGAGAACATACACGTTATGCTTTTCAAAACTAATATACGCGACTCATATTAAGAATCCGTTTAAATAGTTAAAATTATATAGATTTACCGTAGTAACCAGAAAATTTATAGCTGAGGAAGTGAATTTTCTATGAGGTGCATTGCCTTTGCCATCAGCCTTTAGTTTATTAAGAATGATTCAAATTTGATAACAGTTCAGAGTAGTATTCAGGGACATTTTGAGGGGCAGGTGCTCAACCAAGAAAAAACGGCACTTTTCCATATCACTTAAAATGAACGTATCTATGTTTTTTTTTTAAGTAAGCGAATGTAATTTAGCTTCTTTACAGATTACTTTTAAGTGTGCGGTTGCTGAACTTTTAGTAGCAAAGCTTTGTGCAGGTGTAAAAGCTGAAGGACCAAAAAGATGATTACAAAACAGAGGCAGAGCAAAAAAAAGATCATGTGAGGGGCATTAGGAGTCCTCCCCCAGGAGATTTTTTGATAAAATAAACATAATTTCCTGTAATCTGGATTGTTTTAGGTAAAGAAATCCTATTCTTTTGCAGTCTGATACAGAATAATGAGATATAGGCCCATTTGTTGTTGCAACTTCTCTCCAAGATTCAAAACTATAACATATGGCCTGTTTATTTATCTGTTTATTATGTGAGTGGTTCTCTGTGGAGCCCCAGTCCTCTGCTCCCTCCCTATTAATTATGAATTAAATCTTTGTTCATGCTTAATTAAAGTGTCGTTATTATGAAGAGTTACCAAATAATCTTGCAGCAAAAAAAAAAAAAAAAAAGTTCACGATTAGGATGTCAAGAATAATCCACTGTAGATGTCACGAAAAGTACAATATTACAGAAAGAGAACGATACAGATTTAACTAGATTCAATTTTATATATTATTTTCTGAGTAAATCATTTTAAAAACCTGACAGTGCGACATCCCTTTGCCAATTCAATTCACATTTGAGCCATTCCCCTGACATCAATATTCCAACCATTGAATTTCCACAAGTGTTATCATTATCAGCTCTTACTTTACACTTTACACGACAAGCCTCCATTCAAACTGTCCTTTTCTCTCCATGGGACCCTCTACTATATCATTGTGTAGCCATGGGACTCCACATAATGGTACGGTAGCATTCTGATGTCGACGCTGTGGTTGGGGTTACAAATGGCAGGCCGCCCCTTTGTGCTGCTCTGTTCTGCTCTGCCCACCCGGCCCATGTTCATTATTGATGCTATCTAAATTGCTCTTCTTTCATGTAGCCTTGTGTTCTACTGAGATATGTGGTCCCTATACGTTAGCCATGATGGAAAGCAAGAAGGGTGATTGGAAGAGGGGAGGGAGGAGGGAGTAGGGAGGGGGGCACGGTGGGGGTCCAATTCACTTGTGTGGCCCAAAGCGGAGCGTGTTTTCATTACCGTAACGAGATAAGAAGAACAAAGCTGTGGATGGATGGAGGGTCCTGTAGGAAACCCAGTGTTACGAGGCTATCAAAAGCAATCTGTAGAAGTCCTCCAGGCACAGCGTACTTGATCATGGTTATGATTAAGAGGATGTGTAGGGTTTTAAAGGTCCAATATGGAGCTTTTCTACTAGAGGATCCACCACTGTAACATGGCTAACGGGATCTACACATTATCAATCTGGAATGGCAGGACAGATTCTTTACAATTTAAAAAAATATTACAAAGGCAATTGATAAGAGATCTTAATCTGTTGTACTCAGTGGTTTCCAAAGTTTTTTACCTCATTTAATACACCTCTATATGGGTTCCATTAGTTGCACGAAGAACATCAAGACGGCACTGGATTTCTTGCCCTGTTCTTCTATATGGGTCCATTAGTTGCACGAAGAACATCAAGACGGCACTGGATTTCTTGCCCTGTTCTCTGTAGCAGAGCCTCATTAATGGTTGCAACCGCATCTGTTATCTTTTGCTTTAGTTCAGTAATGCCCTGTATCATTGGTCAATACACGATATCTTTAACATAGCCCCACAGACAGAAATCCAGAGGTGTAAGACCTGATGAACGTGGTGCAAACGGAATTGGTCCATCCCTTCCAATCCAACGGTCTGGAAATGTTTAACTGAGGAAAGTGAAAAACTACAATAGAACAAATCTAATTAATATATCGTATCACTTGCCTTTGTAATTAAATTTCAAGAGACTTTATGGACACCCTGTACATCAAGCTGATTGGTCAAAGTGTCACAACAGCATAAAAAAAATCTAAAGTTTTGTTAAATCCAGTTGACACAAATGTATTTTGGCTAAAACAGGCTGTAGTGTGTCCTTCTGTGTTGCCATGTTTGTTTTGGTTTGTTCTGGCATATCACCTTTGGCTTCTGCCCAACCACAATACTGCCCTCTGATTGGTCTAAACCACTGATTAACCAAGCAATCGAAACAGTTGAAGCCGGGCCACATGGATTCACAGATATTGCGAGGATTCATCTTGCTGGCTAGGTCACCACCAGATACTTCATGGAGATGTTATTGCTGTGCCTGCATGTTCTCCAACATTAAGGTCAGATCTGTGTTTTCAAAGAGATATTTTTTTTTATTTTCTCCATTAAAGAAAAACCTAGTTGAAACATGCCATATTGCAGGACATTCTAGGCAAAGTAATAACATCATGAAGGAGAACCCACCCACAAGAATAGTTACATAGTTCACCTTTAATTCCGTGATCGTTTTTTTAAACCAAAAAATAATATCCAGAAGCGTAGTTATTCGCTGATATGTGAATGAGTCAGGTTCTAGCAGCTGGACTGAATGATGACAGGTCTTGTATAATCGCATTGTTTTTATGCCTGAAATATTGGAGCTCCACAGCGCACACCCACCTCTGCTCCTTAAATCAAATTCAACTTGAAATTTTCATAATGTTAAGAGTTTGCAAGCACGAATCAGTCTAATCAGCCATGGAGTAACTAATGACCATACGACATTTCAATCAGACATATTAAATGTATTCAGAACCGTGCAGTTAATCAAGCTCCAGCTGTATGTTTGAATTTAAATCGTATGTTTTACCATAGTGAGTTACTCCAAAGCTGATTGCCCTGTTCAACCTTGTAACTTTTGCGTTTCACAAAATCTAAAAAACTATGGAAATGTTAATACCTGGCCCCTACCTAAACAAAATATATTCTGCAAAAAATTGTTGTATTTTGAGTGATTTATTAATGCTTTAGTAATCTTAGGTTGATGTAGCCTAGCGTAAAGAGGTAGGAATCTGTTTTGTTCATATTACTTTTAGATTAATACTGCAATTTAAAATGAACATATTAAGTAATTATCTATGTTGTTGTAAAATATTTCTGTAAACCAGCGTAATATGTCTTCTTTAAAGGTCCCATAATGTGCAAAGTTGACTCTGAGCTTTTAGTCATGTTATAATGCTGTTGCCTCCTAAACATACTCGGTGTTTCGTTTCATTCACACATTTTTGAGTAATCCTACATGTCTACATCTCCAAAGCTTCAAAGTTGTTGCATTTAAAATAAAAAAAAAAGTGTTTTGCATTTTGCTCAGTTGAGATTGCCACAGAAAGTCTATGATATCTTCTGGCGCACCGAAAGGAAAAGAAGTTTCAACGAGGCTAAAACATGTGCATGATGTAACTTGAAATATGGAGTTTATAAACACAGGGGAGCACTTCCTGTATCACCACTCAATGACATCACAAGGTGGAACAGAGTGTTTATAGTCTGAGAGAAGACCACAATAAATATGCAGGATTTGTGTGTTAAACATGTGCGAATGAAACAAAACATAACTCCAGGTCTGTTTTTGATGAGGAAACAACATTATAACATAGACAAAAATGTGTGTAATATACGCCCTTTAAAGTTACTGTTAATCAAACTATTAAGAACTGCAAATCAGGTTAGATATGGTGCATCCTCAGAGCTGTACTTGTTACCCAACTCTTTTTGATCTGGTCTTATATTCAGTGTCGGGACATAACTGAATACTTGTACTGAGAATAGTGAAAGCCAAAGTTGAATCTGTCAACTGGACACGAAGTTGTAGGAGTGAAGACATTTCACTGCTTATCCAAGCTGCTTCTTCAGTTCTGTTTAGATTACTGGAAGATACTGCCTTATATCTACCTGAAGGGTGGAGCTGAAACAGCTATTGTTTCTAGTTTCAGCCTTAACAAGCCCTGGCTGGGTCCTATTGTTTTCTGTCACCTTTGTTCCTTTGTTTGCTTTGGGTCTGAGGATGGGGTTGTATATAGGTGACAGGTGATGTCTGAGACCCCCATTCCTGTTCAATGAAGGATTTTCTTTCCTAACAAAAATTGCTTCTTTAACTCCCCTCTCAAACTATTTCTTCTCTCTGGCTAAGATCTGTACCTCACTATCTTCAAAAGAGTGGTTATATACAACCCCATCCTCAGACTCAGCAAACAAAGGAACAAAGGGGACAGAAAACAATAGGACCAGCCAGGGCCATTAAGGTTGAATGGAGGCTCGTTAAGGCTGAAAATAGAAACAATAGCTGTTTACAGTTTCAGTGTAGTGAGCTCCTCCATTCAGGTAGATATAAGGCAGTATCTTTCAGTAATCTGATCAGAACTGAAGAAGTGGCTTGGATTAGCAGGGATCCATTCAGGTAGATATAAGGCAGTATCTTTCAGTAATCTGATCAGAACTGAAGAAGTGGCTTGGATGAGCAGCGAAACGTCTTCACTCCTACAACTTCGTGTCCAGTTGACAGATTCAACTTTGGCTTTTACTATGGCTCAGACCTGGACGACTGAGGGATTACACAAACATATACTGAGAATGCGTATTCTGAATACTAATTTTGAGTAACTGTATTCTGGTACAGTTACTATTTAATTTGGTATAAATTAAATAAAATCGCAACTAAAATCACACATTTAGGCTTCAAACTGCATGTAACTAGTGAGAAAAATACCCCTATTGTGGTGAGTGTGATAGAGAAATGCATCACAAACGGTGAAACAAACATAAAGCTGTTTTTACACTATGATTTAAATGCAACTCGATGTAGAAGTACAGTACTCTGATAGGATCATGTACTAGAATATGTTACAGTACTTTTTTTTTTTGATCATGCAGTTAGCCAAACCCATTCTTCACCATATCATTTGTATTTGCATAAAAGTAAATCAGATTTACCATAATCTCCATAGCTGTCCACCGAGACGTGCCCCAGTACATGGCCATTCCCTGGTTGATCACGTACGTCATGGCCCGAACTATTTCTGCAATGACAACCAAAGCAGTGTATTAGTGATTTATTTTTTATTTTGAGTCAGTATAAGTGTGCGAGGATGAGCTCTACAAATCACAACACAAGATTC
The DNA here is from genome assembly GCA_000787095.1 of Periophthalmodon schlosseri. Taxonomy (NCBI): domain Eukaryota; kingdom Metazoa; phylum Chordata; class Actinopteri; order Gobiiformes; family Gobiidae; genus Periophthalmodon; species Periophthalmodon schlosseri. Next base: position 63,331 of record KN471186.1, read on the forward strand.
ATGGACACAGGTTTAGTTTAGTGGATGGGCGCAGTGAGTCCTGTGGAGTTGGTTGTTGATTTCTGGTTCATTGGAAAATTTGTAAACTACATTTATTCTTTTATTGACTTCAGTTGGGGTTAGCATCAGGGTTATGCTAATCCTGAATTGGCATAGAATAATAAAAGGTTCTAAGCATGGACTGTATAAAGAAGTGGACTAAGTGAGTGTGACATCACCCATAGCGTTCGCCTCCAGTCAAATGAAGCTCATCGAGGTTAGCATTTATAGCGGCGAATTTGGAGACGAGTTCCACATTTGGAATTCCGACCGCAAGTATCACAGCAACCAAAGAGCAAATCTGGAGCGAGGCTGTTGAAGGTAACCCCCCTTCCCGCCTGCACCG